>CAUYQV010057248.1:0-10776 GCA_963574575.1 Galagoides demidoff | reverse complement strand
TTTCTTTTTTTTTTTTTGAGACGGAGCCTCAAGCTATCCCCCTGGGTAGAGTGCCATGGCATCACAGCTCATAGCAACCTCCAACTCCTGGGCTCAAACGAGTCTCCTGCCTCCGCCTCCCAAGTAGCTGGGACCACAGGCACCCTCCACAATGCCCGGCCATTTTTTGGTTGCAGCCGTCATTGTTGTTTGGTGGGCCCGGGCTGGGGATTCAAACCCGCCACCTTAGGTGTACATGGCTGGCGCCTTAGCGGATTGAGCCACAGGCACCAAGCCAACTTTTTGTACTCTTAAAAATTATTTAGAACCCCAAGTTTTTTAAATATGATATATAACTATAAACATTTACTATATTCAAAATTAAATCTGATTCAATTTTTAAATAATTGCTATAATAAAAATCTTATTTTATAAAAATAATATATTTTCCAAGACAAAAAACATTTAGTCAGAAGAGTTGCATTCTTTTCATTATTTGCAAACCCCATTAATGTTTGATTTAATGACAGATAGTTGGATTCTCATGTCTGCTTCAGTATAGAATCTGTTGCTTTATATTGTTTTGGTTGAAGGAAAACTGGCTTTACATAGATACATAGTTGGAAATGTAGGATGTTTCTTAATAGGATATATCATTGTGGATACTATTCATTGATATTACATGAAACCAAACAATTGTTAGTTTCTTTTCTTTTCTTTTCTTTTTTTTTTTGAGACAGAGCCTCAAGCTATCCCCCTGGGCAGAGTGCCACGGCATCACAGCTCATAGCAACCTCCAACTCCTGGGCTCAAGTGAGTCTCCTGCCTCAGCCTCCCAAGGAGCTGGGACCACAGGCGCCCGCCACAACGCCTGGCCATTTTTGGTTGCAGCCATCATTGTTGTTTGGTGGCCCGGGCTGGGATTAGGTGTACGTGGCTGGCGCCTTAGCCGATTGAGCCACAGGCGCTGAGCCAATTGTTAGTTTCTTAAAAGTTAAAATCTGGATTCTGAAACCATATCAGTGAATGTTTTTACTCAGTTATATTAAAATCCATTGATGTCACTTACATTTTGAATGGCTCTTTTGCCCATTTTTTGTGTAAAATATAGGTTTATGCATATTTCCAACTGTTGATATATTTCCAAATATACAATAATAGTGATACAATAGTATCACAAAGTCACATTTATTAATATCACTACCCAATTCATTAGAAAAAAAATATTTATGTACTAGAAAACTTTCAAATTCAAGTTCTCAAAAATTCTAATTTTAACTTCAAGACTGGAATTTTACCATAGGCAACAAATACTGTCAATTATTTTTCTTGAAGCAATAGCTTCTTTTTCTTCATTTTTCAAGGAAATGTCTATTAAATACCCAAATCTGAATAACTGTAGTTTGGCTCTGAATTTTTCTTTCAAGGAAAGGTGTTATTCTATGAGGAAAGCATCTAATTCAGCTCACAACTCCAAGCTGAAAGACACATTGGCCTTTGGTATGCAGCAGAAGAGCTTTGATATGTACTTCTCATTTCGTCACACAGAATATTATTACCAAGACATATACTCAAGGGTCAAGATTTAATATAATTAATAAGTTTTTTTTTTAACCGCTAGTGTATGACAGTGAATAATACAATGGTGACTAGCATGGTGTTTTGCTGCTGTCCTGATTTGTTAAAATCACACTAAATAACTATGCCATAAAAATGATATTTCAACGTTAAAGTTTCAGACAAACATATCCTCTTAAATTTAGTCAGCACAACTTTTTTTAGTCAGAAAATATGATATGGAACAAAGTTGAATTGTGCATCAGGTTTAAATGAATCTAAAATATTGTGTGTGGCATACAGAAGCCAAGCCAAAGAGGTAAGGAGGCAGCTTCATTCTATTGTGCATAATGGCTAGCTCACATATTTCAGCATGGTCTGGGGTTTTGTCTTTATTTTCTTCTAAACTGGATTTTTTATTCTACAACTTTATTTTTAGGAGCAGTGTCAGTATGACTATGAGCCCCCACCCTCCCCACAAAGAAAAATAGATCATGATAACGATGTATACATTAAAAAACACATTTACTTTCACATTGTGGTTTATTATATATTCTTGTTTTCATTGTTATTCCATTTCATTATTCACTACAGGTGATAATTGTTTGGTTATCTTAGATATGATGAATTAAAAATAATTTTCCCCTGAAAAGTAGTGTTTTGTTTTTTTTTCATTTAACAACGTTTCACTTAACAGCAGAGTTTTTAAAAACAAATTAAAATCATTAAATTGGGGATAGATGTGTGCTATCTAGTTTTTTAGCTATATTCAACAGGAATATTGTTCAGGATATGTAATGCACTGGAAACTGAAGTTCCCTAACTCATATTTAAAGAAAAGCAATCAATTAGTACATCAATGTAAGAGTGGCCCCATGTTGAGTGCAATCTTATTTTTCATGGTAAAATCTCATTCTCATTTAATATTAAATTCACACTGACATGCATGTACCTTTATTGATATATATCTCTATATTTTCCAAAAAGGTTTTTCAATAGCTTACAATAAGATAATCTATTCAGAATGCCTAGAACATTATTGAGATGATATTAATAACTTAGTAAATGTTTGCTATTGTTATTTTAAAAATACATATTGCAATAATTAGGATACAACTGGAAGATCAAATATATGCAAATATGAAGGGAAAATAAGCTAACATTGAGGGCTAAGAGTTAGAATGGTTTAGCATTAAACTTCACTCTGAGTTTCCAAGCAACCCGAGAAAAAAGTGCTATAGAATTATTTTCTGATAGAAGGAGGCCTACTGGTTCTTCATGAAATCACTTTCTCTTGGTGTGATTTTTATACTGGGAACTGTGAAAACCATGGAAAATATCCTACATTATGGTTTCATGGTAAGAACAGCAGCTATCCATTGATTCTTTCTAGCCATTGATTTAGTAAATATTTTGTCATTTTCTTTGTATTGTATCCTTGATAAAGGCCAAAGGTATAACAATGACATATATTCAATGAAGGTGTTTTTCTGACAATCTGAACAAATGAGACTGAGCATGAAGCATTCTAAAAATCTAAATTGTAACTATTCGAATTTATACTCCCTAGAGGTATGCAATATACTATCTTGTTTAATTTTTATACTTTTTTGATAGAGTTTTGCTAGATTCGTGCTATAAAGTTCTAAATTGTTATTCTGTCTTTCATATTTCTGGCATCCTGCTTAGTCAATTGAGGTAAGATTGATACAATTTAGCTAATGGACAAGTTGATGGTGCTATTAAAGTTGAATATACTGACCAATATTTTCACCCAGAATTTCTCTCACAGTATAGCTACTCATCAATTTAAATGTTACTGTTTCTTTAACAGACGCTAAATACTCACTGTGTATCTAGCACTATTCTAAGTGTTTTACAAATATTAACTCATTTAATCTTCATGATGTGAGATAAGTACTATAAACCCCACCTCATTTTACAGTTAAGGAAATTAAGGCACAGATACCTTTTAAAAAAACTTAAGGTAACACAGCCAGGAAGTAGCAGAGCCAGGGGTTGGAATCAGGCAGTATGTGTATGCCTTTAAAGTTCACACTTTAACCACAATGCACTGCCTCTTGACAGGTAGTTTGTTGAGATGATGTAGTTCCATGACATAAGGTACAACAGAAACGATTAGCCTAGAGGAATTTCAAGTGGGCGTTACTCTTTTCACCCAAGAAAACATTCATTCATTCCCCTCAGAAGTTCTGATTCTGTGTAAGGCTGCCAAGATGAATGGATTGCCAAATGCAGCCTGGGGTGACTGAGCACGTTGGCCTGCTAAGTGGTATTATTTAAATTTTAGCAAGTGTTTACAAGGTCTACAAAGATAATTTAGTTTTGACTAAATTCAATTACTTATGAAGGCCTCTCAGATTAACAAAGGGCACAATCCTTATATTTTATCTCTAGAAATTAATATCTTTAATGTCAGGGGACCATTTCTGACTTGATTGATTCTTTTAGTGATATAATACACACATTGTACAGAGACGTTTGTGGTGGAGAATCTATGTTAATCTCATGTAGTTTGCATTATTGATAGTTTCTGTCTGTATAATTGAAGGCAGTAAATAACCAGTAAAGACATTTTCTAGCCTGAGCAAAAGTGAGACGCTGTTTCTACTAAAAATAGAAAAATAATACCTGGGTGCTGTGGTGGGCACTTGTAGTCCCAACTACTTGGGAGGTTGAGGCAAGAGGATCTGTTGAACCCATAAGTTGAGGTGCTGTGAGCTATAATGCCACAACACTGTATGAAGGGTGACAGAGCGAAACTGTTTTTTTTGGGTTTTTTTTTAAAGTAGGCTGGGTGCGGTGGCAAATGTCTGTTATCCTAGCATTCTGGGAGGCTGAGATGGGGCAGGGGGTGGATCACTTGAGCTCAGGAGTTCAAGACCAACCAGAGCAAGAGCAAGACCCCGTCTCTAAAAATAGCCGGGTATTGTGATGGGTGCCTATGGTTCCACCTCCTTAGGAGGCTGAGGCAAAGAGAATCACTTGAGCCCAAGAGTTTGAGGTTGCCGTGAACTATGATGCCATGACACAGAGGGTGACAAAGTGAAACTCTGTCTCCAAAAAAAAAAAAGGCATTTTATCTGTGCTCTGATCCCATCTGCCCAGCTCCTCAGAACCCATGTGGCAATGATCATTTCTTTCTCTTCCCTTCTACACTGGATATTCTCCATCTATATTTAAACATGCTCAAAGCACTTATCTTTTTTTTAAAAAAAAATCCTCTTTGATCTCTATTTCTTCCTTTTAGTCCTAACAAGTTACCATTCCATCTCATCTTCCTCCACCACTCATTGAATTGGTATTTTAGTCCATTGGGGGGGGGGGTTAAACCAGGGAAATCTACTTTCTTTCCTCTGCTGCACATTGGAAGAATAAGAGTTGTCTTGGGCCACACATGAAATACACAAACACCAATGAAAGCTGGTGAGCAAAAGAAAGGTCTGTGCATACTTTTGTGATATCCAACAATACAGATGAGCAAAAAAACTCTTCGCAAAATCAGCATGTGGCCTGCAGGCTGCAGGTTGGACATCCCTGCAAGAACTTTCTGGCTCATGGTTCTACAAGCCGTCCAAGAAGCAGGGTGCCAGTGTCTGCTTCTGGTGAGGGATTAGCAGGCATGTGCAGGTTACATGGTGAGAGAGGGGACAAGAGAGATGGGGAGGTGCCAGACAGTTTTTCATAATCAGCTCTCATGGGAACTCATAGAGCAAGAACTCACTACTGGGAGGACAGCACTAAGTCACTCATGAGGGACCCACCACCATGACCATAACAACTCACACCAGGCCCCACCTCCAACACTGAGAATCGAACTTCCAACATATTTGGAGGGCTCAGGTATCCAAACCAAAGCAATTGGCTTTTGTCAAGGTCATTATCATTATCATCATCTCAACTCTGAGGACCAAAAATAGCCATAAGGATCAGTATAATACATTAGGTGAAGCTGAAGGTGGGCAGTCTTGATGGTATATTATGTGAGGTAAGTACTATAAACCCAGAATTCAGGTGGAGGAACTAGCTCTACCCATTGGTTTAGTAAATAAACTATCCAAACTAACAAGGAATACATGTGTAGTCATTAACTTATATAATGGACATTGAAAACTAAGAAGGGGGAATTTAGGAGGGGTGTGAGTGATAAAATTTTACCTGTCGGGTATGATGTACAATATTCTGGTGACAAGTACTCTGAAAGCCTTGACTTCATGTCCAGGCCTGGGACCGGCCAGGTCTTGGGCCTGGCTTGGTTAGATTCTGGATGCAGACCGCTAAGCTACCTTGCTCAGGAACAGTTTCTCTTCGGTGCCTGAGCGCTATCTACCTTAGCTGAAGAGAGAGAGAGAGAGAGTCTTAGAGAGAGTAAAGCAGTCTTCTTAGCATAGATAGATCTTGGTCTTTGGCAGAGCTTGGTAATCTTCAGCAGAGAGAGACTGTGCTGGCGTTCTGCAGGCAGGAGAGGAGACAGAGTCCGAGTAAGTGGGACCCATGATAGAAAGTGCACGCTCCCTGACTGCCTTATCCTCCAACCTAATATAAGGCTGATCTTGTGCCTTTCAACACCCAGGTGAAGAGACTGCCAATTCACCACTGCTCTCATCTCGCAAGCTCTCATGCTTGTTAGGAGAGCCAAATCTCTCTCCATGCCCTTTTCACCAAGGTGTTCCATTATAGGTATTTCTTATAACTCTCACTCCTCCTAGCCATAGGCTATATGGGCTGCTACAACTTCAGCATTATATAATTTGTCCACGTAGCAAAAATACTTGTACCCTGTAAACCTACTGAAGAAAAAAAAAAGAAAAAGAAAAAAAAATTTTCAATTGTGGATACGTTTAATTTGAGCTATTCATGAACATGAGAAGACCGTAGGCTAGATTTGTTCCAATATATATTTATGATCATCAGTCTCAAAAGAATCATCAGCAAACCTTGGCCATCCTTATATGCTTTTCTGATAAACTAATTTCCCCCTTTCTTTAACATGTATTCTTAACCCTGAATATACCTCTTCAAATGTCTATAACCTTTAAAACCACCCCCATTCTCAGCAGATGCCTTTGACTTCTATTTAATAGAAAAATAGAATCCATTAAATTGAAGGTTCTTCCAGATTTACACCCATCTGTTCCCCCATCCCTCCTGTTATAACAGAGGCCATATAAAGCCAGTTCTTTTACCTGTATTCTAGATCCTACCCACAAGTGCTTTCTCAATAACCGAGCACTATTGATTCTCTCTCTTCTCCAAGTATTAAACCACCCCTTCTCAATGCTAACTTTCCTCTTTGCCTGTAAGTATGCTCAGGCCCCTTCCATTAAAATAAACTACTGAAGACTTCTGTGTAACATAGAGTTTCAGGGACTGGTTTTACCCTCTTACCTGAAATTGTTGCAGGAAGACGAGGTCCAACAGAGAGAAAGAGTGCCCAAACACTACGTTTATAAGAGGAAGGGCTTTATTTACTGGCTGGGAGCTTACAGCATAGATTTCCAAATGGCCGCACTCCCCGACTGGCTTGGTCTTTCCCTTTTTATTAACAGTCAACAAGTTCCACCCCATAGGTACCTCTCTCAATGGCCAGTTTGAATCAAGCATGAGATGTTATTCCAGCCCCTACAGAACTATGGGATTCACAGAACTTGGAAATTTCCAAGTTACAAATTCTTAAGAGCTGAGTCACCATGGAGAGGACCTTGCAGGTGTAACCTTCCTTCTCCTTGGGAAGACCTGTTCTAGACTCACCCTTCTCGGGTATCCTCTCTCAAAATGACATAGAAAAGACAAATTCTATGAAACAATTCTCAAGACATTGAACTAAAATTTTAGAAAGTTTCTAGGCTGAAACCTTACATTTTGAAGAAAGATTCCAGGTAGGGTGGTTTCCCTAAGCAGAGAAGTTGGGGCTTCTGGAAGGCTGTAGCAGGTGGAGTGCACAGGGTAAAACACTAGAACGGCGATAGCTGCATAGAGAAGACATTCTGGAGATCTGCACAGAGCACCCCGTAAGGATTCAGATGATTATTGATAAGTATATGCACATGAGGAAAGTGCCCAAGGTCAGGGAAAGAATCACCTACGTAGAAATAGAGGGGGCTATCCTTGGATTCCACACAGTGCCTGGAATAATGCCTGCTCCGAAGAGTAGAGTGTAAAAATCTTATAATTCATGGGACATTTGGGTAGAATATGCACATGAGATTTGTCTGAATTATAGGGAAAATTTAATCCTCAGGTAAACTCTACTGTGGTTCCACCTAGAAAAGCTAGAAAATGACACCTAAAAAGGTCAAACTATTTCCAAGTAATTTAGCAGTATTGACAAACAAACTTCAAGAATATTTATAGGAAAACAAAAATATACGGCATGTGCCAAATTCAAATATATAAAAAATTATCATGGATGCAGAGAAACAGAAAAATACAACACATATTAAAACCACAATGAGATACCACTAGGTACTTATTAGAATGAGCACAATTAAAAAGAGTGAACATAACAAACTGTTGACAAGGATATAGCAAAATGTATGTGTCACTTGAAGTATGTTTAACAATTTGAGTAATAATTGTTTAACAGTTTGAGTAACTGCCAATATATTTTCCAATGAAGCATCACCATTTACATTCCCACCAGCCATGCATGAGGGCTTCCGTTTCCCCATCTTAAGCAACAATTGCTATTAAGAATTGTTAATATCAAAACATTTATATTCTAGTTCTAGAAAAGTTCACTTGTACCCTTGTTAGACAGATCTTTCCGGTCACCCCACCACCACCCAACCCACTATCCAACGTATTCTAGCTCACCCTGTACTGAATACCTTCGGAGGCTGTTGGGATTGGGTCTTTATCCCCTGTCTCCTCCTCCTGCCTGTCTCTGTGGCCTGTTTCTTGGCTAGCTGCTGATGGACGCCTGCTCCTCACCCTCATTCTCAGCTACTCTGCACTGCAGAGGCTCCTACCTCCCCTGCTGCACCCGGGCAGCTTTTTGCTGTGCGTGACTCTCTTATTTTCTTCTCTCTTGGTTTCCTACCTTTTTCCTGCCCTGCTTTTACTCACTCCAGCCAGTCTTAGGTGACTTGCCACCTGCTCTCTGAAGACTTCCTGGATTATAGAGTTGCCAGACAGAGCAAACAAACAAAGAAAAAGCAAAAATGAATAATAAAACACCAAGAATTTACAATTAAATCCAACTTTCAGATAAACACTGGATGGTATAAGTATGCCCCATGCAGTATTGGGGCTGCGTCTATACTAAAAAATTATCTTTTTAAAAAAATTCAAATACCACTGGGCATTCTGTGCTTAATCTGGCAGGACTATCTTGGGAACTCCTGCCCAAAAGTCCTGCATGGTTCAGAGACCATCACTGCCCAGCCCATGTAGTATAATGGTTTAAACAAATCCCTTTTCTGCCAACCTGCACAACAGCAACCACACCTGCCCCCCATCCCTGCAGCTCCTCTGGAGTCTCATTCAGTGACTGGCACTTGCTGGACACTTAAGAAAGTATAAGTGTCTGAATGGGCACTTCTACTAGTCTGTTCTGGTTTGGGCACAGGGACTGATAGCGACTGAATAGGTCCCCCTCTGTTGAAGCCCTAACTCCCGACGTGACGCATTTGGAGATAGGGTCATCAAGCTGGGGCCCGATCCAAGATGACTGATGCCCTAATAAGGAGGGAAAGGGACCCCAGGGACGTGTGTGTACAGAGAAAAGGCCACGTGAGGGGGCAGTGAGAGAAGGGAACCATCTGTGAACCACGGAGGGAAGCTTCAGGTGATGGCCCTGAGCTTAGGCTTTCAGCCCTTACAACTAGGAGGAAATACATCTCTCTTGTCGAAGCTGCCCACTGCGTGCTTAGTTCCCGCAGCCCCTGCAGACCTGGGCAGGGGTAGCCCTGGCACATGTGCTCCTTCCTCGTGTTAATCTGTCAGGAAGGAGGATTCTGCAGCAGACCCCCTCCCCATCCCCTGTCGATTCTCTCCACATGGTCACTCTGCAGCGGGCCCCTTTACTGATGCTGCTCGTGCCTGTGAACACGGGGTCGGTAGAAAGGCGGATTCTGGCTAACTGATGAAGAGAGCTTTTTTTCCTTTTCCTTTTTGTTTTCAACTGTCAGCTTATCAAGCGAATTCTGTTTGCCTACCGATAATTCTCCACATAATAGCATAGACCTGCAGCCAGCTTCCCCCTCTGGTGATTGATATCTTGAAAATTCAGATTTATAGTCACCACCGTACACAAAGTAAAGTTGCTTTTGGCAAAATATGATTTTATGTCTCTAATCACTAGCTCTGCATTAAATGAGATGAGATGCAGATTACCCAGCACAATTAACCAGTAAATTGTCCAGTTAACCAGTCAACAGCTCACGTCTCCTTTGATGATTAAACACCATTCAGAGCCATGGAACAGGAGGAAGGCAAGGCCTGCGGTCATCTGTGTTCTCGGGTGGTGTATCCATTCTGAGACTGCACAGTTTAAATCACTCGGTAGCTGTTAAGGAGGCTTGGCCACGGAAAGGTGGCCTCAAGCCCTTCTGATCCTCATGGGTGGGAAGTATTTCTTCTTCTGTATTTCTGGGCGTACAGTGGACCTGCTGAAAGCCTCGGGGCTGTCCCCTCTATGACTAATACCTGTAATTACGGTACTTAACCTTCCTTACAGCCCCCAACAAAACCAGGAAAAACTGTATGATTTATAACATATTTACCAGCTACAACCTTTCCTATAGAAGAACGAACACATTAAAAACTTGGTTTTCTTTCTCTGCTTCCTTTAGGTATAAACTCAAGCTAATCTTAACAGTGCCCCCCCCCCAGCATCATGTCACTTCTGGTTACCATAGTAACCAGCTCCCAGTATCTTGCTTTTAGACAAGCCTCTCAAATCCTTTTTACTGTTCAGTACAGGAATTTTGTATTTTACCTAGCAACCTGAAAGCTGCTATTTTTGACATAATGATAGTCCAATTTTCCCCCTAAGGGATTTCTCACTTAGCCATCTTTTTCTGGGTCCTGTTTGTTTCCAGGCTATTAAGAGGCCTTCAAAAACTTGCTCCTGCCTAGGAACTTTTTCCTGAGTCTCCAGGGTCTTCTTAAGTTCTTTTCTTCTCAAGAAGTCAAGACTCAAATTTGTAATTCCTGACGGTTTATTGGGTGAAGCAGTTGAGCTCCTCTGGGTCTGATTTCTCTCATATAAGCTAT
>CAUYQV010057247.1:0-38555 GCA_963574575.1 Galagoides demidoff | reverse complement strand
CACTTCTCAAAATTTTTTTATTTTTATTTTTATTTTTTATTTTTTGAGATGGAGCCTCAAGGTATCCCCCTGGGTAGAGTGCCATGGCATCACAGCTCATAGCAACCTCCAACTCCTGGGCTCAAGCGAGTGTCCTGCCTCCGCCTCCCAAGTAGCTGAGACCACAGGCACCTGCCACAAGGCCCGGCCATTTTTTGGTTGCAGCCATCATTGTTGTTTGGCGGGCCCGGGCTGGGGATTCGAACCCGCCACCTTAGGTGTATGTGGCTGGTGCCTTAGCCGATTGAGCCACAGGCGCCGAGCCTCACTTCTCAAAATTGATTTGATTTCCTGAATGTAAGGAATTTTTTTTTTTCAGTTTGAGAAAATCTCAGCCATTATGTTTTTGAATACTGTCACTTTTTTCCCTCCTAAAACCCTGCCCAGATACATATATATTTTCTTAATCATCCATATTGTTTATTGTTCCTATATTTCCTCTCGTTTGTCTTCTGTGGTTCTATTTGTTAAATTTATTCATTTTTACAATCTAGTTCACAATTTAGTTATTTTTGTATTATCTCAGATGTTTTAATAATATCTTATGTATTTGTATGAATATTTTCTTATTTGATTCTCTAAAAGTAATACATATTTAGTTAATCATCTTTGGTCTTGTAAGTCCAACATCAATACTCTTTGGGACTCTAACTTTTCTGTCTCTTGTTTCTGTAATTTCTTGCTCATGAACGTTTCTTTTACTGTTAGTTCTATGCTTTTTTTTAACTGTGGTTTTATTTCTCAGGAAACCTATCTGTGAGATTTTTGTAAGGCCTAGCTGAAAAAGAAAACATTTCTCTGGAGAGCACTTGTATTTGCTTCTGCCTGGTGCCCGAAGGTACTTACAAGGGATCGCTTAAAAATAAATTCTCAGCTTGAAAGTTTTGGATCACTAGCTTCACATCCATATGAGGGGCAGTCTGGAAGGATGAATTCTCAAGAGAGATTTCTTTTTCTTTCCACCCATTGTCAAGATCCCAACGGGCATATTTCTCTCTCTTTTTTTCTTTCCAAATGGTAAATTTATTTCTCTTTTACTTTATACAACTAGTGGAAATGCAACCAGTACAGACTGCTTTGGAAACTATTTTATTATTATGAAGTTTGAATATATACCCTGTATATGCCCTTGGGTCTTCTTCTCTCTATACGTTCAACAGAAGTGAGTGCGCACACAAGCAACAAAGTGTGTCCCAAAACATTGAGAGATGCATTAGCAACACACTGATGCAACCTGAATGTTCATTAGTAATAGAATAAATCAATAATTTTAGTTATAGAAGATAGAGTCAGAATATAGAATATTGAGCAGAAAACTGAATAAACTACTGCTGCAGGCAGAACTGTAACACTGGAAAAAGGAAACCAGACAGAAGAGTATTTGCTATGTGGTCCTACTATCTAAAGTTTAAAAATGGCAAATCTAGTCTAAAGGGCTGGGTGTCGAGAGTGACCAGTGATGGAAAAGGGAGGGAAAGAGACCAGAAGAGGCCGGAAGTGCAGTCTCTGTCCTTAGACACAGGTTACAATGATGCGTTCACCTGGTTCTTATTCTTTGAATACCTCTTTATAACTTTCGTACTTTCTACCTGTAAAATACTTAAACAAAAACATACAACCTTCCCCCCAAAGTATATATAGAATCTTATTTTCATCACCCTTACTTCGCTTATTGACTCACTGTGGACTTAAATTCTAATTACAATCATCAAAGTTTACCTGCTCTGCTCGCCGACCTTCCTTTTCAACTCAATGTAGGATCGTTTCACTTCAGACCAGCCACTGTGATGTTTTTTTTCCTCCAAATGCCAAAATATTTCCCAACTTAAGTCATTTACATATGCCTTTTTTTTTCCTGGTATTCTTTTTTCTGTATTTGTACTCTATTTGCTTCTGACTCAACCTTTACTCCATAAAGAAATAACCCTTTTAGCAGAATACTTTCACAAATCTTCAAACTAAAGGAACCGAAAGGTTGAATCACTTTTTCTTCTTTGAAATATCCAAAATTGAATTAACTCTTTGGTCCTTCATATAAAGTATTCATTGAATAGGATTTTGTTTTATGTAAAGGGCTAAAAAACTTAGGCCATATTTATTATAATCACATAGATGTCTCATGGGTGTTGATGAATTTTGACCTAGCTTATTTTAATGCAACTTCAATACATTGTAAATTGTATCATGCATTTAATGTAGGCCTAATGTACACCACTGAATTAGAAATGGGATATAATTTAAAATATTACTTATATTACATTATAACACACTATCCAGTACATTGTAAAGTCCTTGGGATGCGATTTATTATGCATGGGATAGGAAATATGGACATTAAAAATTGTAAATGTATACGCTGCAACTTACTCTCCGCACACTTCTCTAATTGACTGATAAAGCAAGTATGTGGCTCCTATCTGAAAAAAAAATTAGAAAAATTATATTTGTATTGAAAATTTTTAAAAAGCTTATTTTAAAACCGAATATGGGATAATATATAGCATGAGAGATTTTTTTTATGAACGTAAACAATGTAAAAAAGCTTAAAATTGAATAATCTGCAAACCCCCAATACCATAATTTTTATTACTTTAGATAATTTTTTACAGCAACATATTTCTACCTCCCTATGTATAAAATGCAGTGAACACACCAAAATGCTTTTTTGGTTAAATTTAGATTATGGATTTTGACCCTGTTACAGTAGAATATCTGGATTAGTTTTCCTCTCTTGGGGATGTTGTGGCAATAAGTTAAAGCACTTGCAAAACACTTGTAGAATGAGTCAATTGTAACTGAGCACTAAGCTTTTACTGAGCATAATATAATGCTAACGACTGGGCTGGGTGATATCATCCCATTTGCCAGCTACAGTTCACCTGTAAAATGTTTTTTTCTTTTTGGAAAACAATGTCTAATATCCCAAATAAGCAAAAACCATTTTTTAAGATAATATATGAGCCACAGGGGAAGTCATACTAAAAGTAGAAGTTAAAATTCCTCCTCCAACACAAGCGAATGCTACACACGTATTATGTGAGCTAATTGTCACAACTGGGATTTAACCTGAGAGGGAGATTATTTAGTCAATGAAAGGAAAATAAAAACGATCCTGCACAATTTGCTAACTCAGGACAATCATGAAGCCTTTCGGAGTGTTCAACATTTTAATCAACGTCTCATCTTCCCCAACTGCACTTTACTTCTACAGGCAATTTTCTATTTGTGGAAAGATAGCGAATGGCACAGCCATGCACGTTTGAAAAATAAATGAAGAAATAAGAGAAGAATGATAAAAAGGCGTGAGAATAAGAAGCAGTTTAAACAGGAATAAAGGTAGATTAGATAAGTAGGTGGACAGATAGGTCGGTAAGCAGAGAGGGAGACATTGGAAAGGAGCCTGGTGCCAGGAAAAATCACTGGCTGATTATGATAGAATTTCTTCTAGTAATTGTGTGATAGCAGAAATTCACATTAGAAAGTCATATTAGAAATTCTATTCAACTTGGATAAAATTTCTATAGACAACAATGAGTCATCCACCCATTCCCATCATCTGAGAATTTGGACTTTCAAATTATATCTGCCACGTCAGTGCCTAATGAGTAGAGCAGAGTCAAACAGATAACAGACATGGCAAATTGGTTTCATATGTGAGGGATCAGAAGATAGAGAAATTGGCAAGAAGGAAGAGACTTGGTCTGTTATAAAATCAGTGGACACACTGCTCACAGAGGTTTTTGAACTGCAAGACCCTTGGAGGTACTTCCTTTAACCCTGCATTTTATAGTTGAACTACCTGTAGCACAGAAGTAGACTTGCTCCTATCTTCGGGACTTACATTCCACTGAATTTTGGCTTGCAATAAACTAATACCCCCAGAGTAGTTGCAAAAGCCCTGGACCTATTGTCAGCATAACTAGAAATGGGTATTAACTTTCTCAAGAACCTTCACTTCTCTGAACCGAGGTCATCTGCAAAGATACAACGGAAGATGCTACTTCTACAGAATTTCTGAGAATAGAACAAACAATACATGTAGAAGTGCTTTTAAAACTCACTGCCTTTTGCAATTAAACAATGATAACTGACGTGGAAAACAAAAAAAATGATATTGTGAAAATATATTCTGAGTATGTGACTACCCAATGAGTTTTAGGGTGCACCAACCAACAAAGGAAGCACCCCAGTGCCCAGAAACCTGCTGGTGCCAGGACCATTCCTGCTCTGCCTTAGGAATGTTGACCAGATTGAAGGAACACAATCTATTTAAGTAGAAGGTAAATAGATTAAGAAAACAACCAGATGGTTTACCAGGAATAAAAGACCAGACAGGCATGCATTGCAAGCACAGAGATCTATCTCATGTTGCTTCCATCCAAGACTTTCTTGTATGTAAATTCCCCCCAATAAATACTCAGAGTGGTCTGCCTTTTTCTTCAGCCTGAGCTTGCCCCCTGCTCACAGAGATTTGTTTGCAGTCCCAGCAGGGAATTTTCCCAACAAACTATATTCTGTGATTTATGTTTTCTTTTACTTTCCTTCCAGTTGCATTATCCCTTAATAAGAATTTTCTTTTATCTCTTGAATGGTGGATTGGTTCATTTTTCTATCGAAGGACTTCAGAATATGTTACCCCAAAACATCTTTGCTGGCAAATTGACTATTTTGAGTTAAAGGAACAGTTAAAAAAAAAAAAAAAGCACAAGATTGCTCTGACTTTTATTCTGTTTCTTAAAAGCAGGAGATAAAATTTTCGTATGAAAATTGTCCTCCTTAAACGAAAAGAAAAGTCGCATTTTTATATTATCATGCTCTTTATTTTTTTAATTTTCATAGGTAGCACAATTTTAGTACTAGCTACTGTTGGGTTCTCCATCTCTTGCTATGTGACTATATATTTATTTATTTATATCAACACACACATATAAAAAAGTATGTAAAATCTAAATCTGTATTTATCTATTTCTTTCCAAATCTATATTTATCTATTTCGATTTTGCATATAAGCAAGATGATACAATGATTTTCTTCTGTGTCTGGCTTACTTTGCTTGGCATAACATTCTTCAGTCTTATTCATGTCATGACACAAGATGAGATGCTGTATTTTATAGGGTGGAATGATAACCCGCTGTATATACACAGCACAGATTCTTTATCCTTCACTCAATTATTGACAATTACATGGATCCTATATTTTGGCTATTGTGAATAATTCTACAACAAATGTGCAAGTGAAAATATCAACATGAGATAGCAATTTCATTGTCTTTGGGTTTATATGCAGAAAAGGGATTGGGGACCACCCCATAGTCAACCTAATTTCTATGCCTTTTCCCACACTGGAGGTACCAACCTATTCTGAACACATATAAGGCAATATCTCCTAGTGGTTTCATTTGAATTTCACTGATGATTAAGGATGTGGATTGAGAACCTTTTGTGTCTTTTGGTTATTTTTATGTATTCTTTGGAGAAATGTTTACTCAAGTCTTATGGTCGTTTATTAACCAGGCTAATTGTTTTTCTGCTATTGATTTACAGCATATTTGTTTCTAATATTTTCAGATTTATTGATCCTTTATCACACATATGGTTTGAAAATATTTTTTCCCCATCTGTAGGCTGCTATTTTATTTTGTTGATTATTTCCTTTGTTGCACAGAAACTTTTTAGTTTGATGTAGTACCATTTCTTTATTTTGTTTTTGTAGTCTTTTGTGGCAATATTTAAATTACCCTTGCTAAGGTGACTATCTGGGAACTTTTGCTCTACATTCTAGGCTTTGATTGTTTCTGGTTTTATATTTAGGTCTTTTATACATTTTGATTTTGTTTTCTGTATGGTGCAAAATAAAGGGCCAATTTCATTCTTTTGCATTTGGTAATCCAGTTTTCTCCACCATTTATTGAAGAGACTGTTTTTTCCCTATGTATCTCTGGGTCCCCTTGTCAAAAATCAGTTGGTGGTATACGCTATTTTAGGGCTCTCTATTCTGTTCCACTAAAGCAAAAATTTGTTTTTATTTCACAACATTGTTTTGCCCATTCAGTGTCTTATATAGTTGCACGTGAAATTTAGACTTTTTTTTTCCTCTTTCTATGAAGAATGTCATGGGAAGTTTGTGATTGTGTTGAATCTGTATACTGCCTTGGGTTGTATGGACATATAAACAATATAAATTCTTTTGATCCAAGACCATGATGTATTTATCTTTTCAGTTATTTGTGTCTTCTTCAATTCCTTTTACCAAGAATTTATAGTTTTTATACAGATATTTCACCTCCCTGGTTAAATTTATTCAAAATATTTGTCTCATGCTATAATAAATGGACATATTCTGTTGTCTTTTTCAGTTAGGTCCTTATTTTTGTAGAAAATGCTACTTACTTTGGTGTGTTAATTTTGCATCCTATAAATTCACTGAATTCACTTATTTGTTCTAACGATTTTTTAATGTGGATTATTTGAGGTTTGTTATACAATATGTAAAATCAAGTCATTTGCAAATATGGGTAATTTGACTTAATCCTTTCCAAGTTGGTTGTCTTTTATTCCTTTTCCTTTGTGTCTGATTACTCTTGGTAGTTCCTAAAAGCAATACTATTTTGAATAAAAGTGGTGATATTATATTGAGGAACATTCATTTCAAACCTACACTGTGGATGCTTTTACTACATTTGAAATTCTCTTTGTATTTAATTTTTGACTGTTTCTAATGTGCCTGTAGGGGGCCCTCTTTGGATTGAATCCTTTTTTTTTTTTTTTTTAATTGTTAAGTCACTTGTACATAGACCATAAATACATTTATGCCATTATGGGATTCAAAGTGTTGATTATTTGTACAAATTGGAGTGCTTACATCCTACTAATCAACACAGCCTTCACCTCATTTACCCAATTACAGGATTAAGACATTTGATTGAATCCTTTTAAGGGCTACTGAGCTTCATGGACCTACATTTGCATATCTCTTCCAAGAATTGAGCAATTATTACATTAAACAAGCTTTTTGCCCCTTTCTTTATATACTCTGCTTTTGGAATTCTTGTAAATCTGAATATCTGTGACTTAATGGTGTCCCCTTAAACCCATAAATCCTATAAATTGTCTTTACTCTTTTATATTTTAGTTTTTCATTTCTTGTGACTGAGTCATTTTTAAAGACGTATCTTTAAGTGGAGAGATTCTTCTGCTTGATCTAGTGTGCTCTTGAATTACATTTAATTCCTTGAATTACTTTTGCTGTTAAGACCCTTTGCTTATTACATTTTTACTTCTCTATGACTTTAACTGCTTCTATGAGTCTTCAGTTCTTTATGAGGACTCCTTTTTACCTAAACCATGTACTGAATAAACGTGCATGCCTTTATCCTATCTATCTGTCTCATAGCTGTTGAATATATTCTAGCCCTCAGCTAAATCCAAGTGGTCCTGAAAGGGAAGAGGGGAAGTTTAATCTCCTATACACTGTATTCTGATTTCCAGGAACTCTCAAAAAAATGTTATGAAATAGTGGCCCCAACCCCCTCCTGTCACTATCACAAATATGTACATTCTTTGAAATAATGACCCCATCCCATTCTCGATATTTGACGTTGGGAAAATGTTACCTAGCTTGCTTGTCTCTTGTATATTTGTTAAATTCAATCCATTTTTCTTTGGACTTTCCTTGTATCTGTCAAACTAGCAGATCTAGGTCCTGGTATTATCACTGATATAAAAAGGAAAATTTCCTGGCGGTGCCCATAGTTCAGTGGGTAGGGTGTGGGCCACATACACTGAGGCTGGCTGGTTCAAACCCAGGCTGGGCCAGCTAAATGACAATGATGACAACTGCAAGCAAAAAAATAGCCAGGCATTGTGGCAGACACTTGTAGTCCCAGCTACTTGGGAGGCTGAGGCAAGAGAATCACTTAAGTCCAAGAGTTTGAGGTTGCTGTGAGCTGTGACACCACAGCACTCTACCCAGGGTGACAGAGTGAAGCTCTGTCTCAAAAAAGAAAAAAAAAAAAAGGAAAATTTCCTTGTTTCATTCATTGACTATTATAGAAGCAGAATAATGATCTCCTAAAGATGTCCAATATCATAAATACCCAGCTGGTAAATACATTATGTTATAATGCAAAAGAGGAACTAAGCTAACCTATGAAATTAACCTTGCTGTATTAGGCTGCTTGAGCTACCATAACAGGATGCCACGGACCATCTGACCTTGCAAACAGAAAAAAACCCCAAACTATAAAATAACTTCATGAGGTTTACTCTGAGATAAATTTGAGTGACTGATGGCTTGGGCAGTTGTGCCCAAGAAGCCCTGAGCGGTGATTCATAAGTGGCCAGGCTTTGTACATTTTAAGAAGACAGGAATTTCAGATAAAATCAATACACAGAAGGTATTTTGACCCACACAAGTAGAACATCTCAAAGTCAGGGTTTACGGATCATAGGTGGGGTCAAGGGTTCTTTGATTTGCAATTGGTTAAAGAAATAAAGCTTTGCCTACAGACTTGGAGTCAGTGAAAAGAATACTTGAGCTAAGGTAAGGGAATCTGCTAATCAAAGAGCAAGTCGCAAAATACTGAAAGTGATTTGTTAAGCAAATTGATGAACTAGAACTGTGATTTAACCTTTGCCTTGCATGGCCTTAGTCCAGCTCTCAATTAGTCTAAACTCCAGAAGGGAGGGGCTATGCAGAGCAATGTCAAACGCCTCTTCCTTTGTGGTGGGGTACTCAGTCCGTTAAGGGGATGAGTCTGTTCAGTCAGTGGGTGGTGAGGGAAGGGAATGGGCAATGTAGCATTTAATTTTACTAACATTTTACAGCTTAAACAACAGAACTTATTTATTTATTTATTTATTTATTTATTTTTGTACTCATAGTTCTGGAGGTTCCAAGTGCAAAATCGAGTTGCCAGTAGGTTTGTTTTTTCCCAAGGATGCCCTCCTCCACTTGCAGATGGCCACCTTCCCATCATGTCCTCAAGTGGCCTTCCCTCTGTGCCTGTTCCTGTCCTGTCTCTTCCTCTTTTGTGATGCAAAACAGCCAGCGCCAGAGTGATGTGATTTGCGCAGGAGAAGTGTTGCTTACTGCTTTTGAGGATGGGAGAGGATCAAGGACAAGGATTATGCTCAGCTTTCTTAAGCTGGAAAAGACAAGAAAATGGACTTTCCCCTAGAAAATGGACTTTTCCCTCTCGGTAGAAGAAGGTGGCTCTGTCAGCAAGTTGACTTTAGTCCAGTGAAACTCGCATCAGATTTCTGACACACAAGAATGTAATGTAATAAATTTGTGTTGTTTTGAGGCACTAAATTTGTTACAATTTGTTACTATAGCACTAATCTAGATAATAGAAGAATGACACACCCGTACTGACTGCTCTCATCTACCCAGCTACTCTACAATTTTTCATACTGCCGTTCATAATCAAATTTCCTTTCCTTAATTTTTAAACTATATTTAACATCTCCACTAAGTAACTGAACTTTTGTAAACAGTAGGGATATAGTGATAACCAGTATAAAGTACTTACTTTCTTGAACCTACATCTTCAGTTGGAGGATAGGCACATAAACTGGCAATTTTATCATATGCATGTAGCCTGACCTTGAAAGATCAAGAAAAATTTTACACAGGAAATTACATCTGTATGAACTCCAAAACAATAAAGTGATTCCAATGGAGTAAATAATGGACATGAAATGTGTGCAAAGGCTCAACAAGAAAACATTTGGCATAGTCAATTTCATGAGGTTTAGCAGTTTAAGAGCAGAAATGTAGGGGGATACAAATTAAAATTTAATTCCTTACAAAAAATTGTGGATTTTTTTTTTTTCCTGGACGATTTAAAACATCCATTACTTTTAGGCTTTACTGAAGCTCAAATTTTTAATGCACATTGATCATATCCAAGACTGATCTAATGTAAGTGCTATGTACATACTTTATTTATATTGCTTTTATTTCTGCATTTTTTAATTATTTGGGATTCATTGAGGATACAGAGAATTAGGTTACACTGATTGCATTTTTTAGGTAAAGTCCCTCTTATAATTGTGTCCGACCCCAGGGGGTGCCATACATCTTGAACCCCCCATCCCCCTCTCTCCTCTCTCCCTGCTCCCTCGTCCCCTCCTCCCACCTTGAAGTGATGCGCATTTTCCTCTTACAAGGGTACGTATTAGATCAGCTACAGGCTTCATATTTGAATTGAGCACATTGGATCCTACTTCTCCATTCTTCTGATACTTTACTAAGAAGACTTCAGTGGCCATTGCAACAATAAAAAATTTAACAAATGGGACTTAATTACCCTGCATTGTTTAAAAATATTTTTGACATGTTAGATTTACAGATGTTGGATCACTGGATATGCAGAGCTCACTGCAAAAGCCAATGTCAGTGAATTTCAGCTTTCCAGCATGTCACAGTAAATACATATTTGTGAAGTAGAAGAAAATGCATTTTCAATGTCCATTGAAAGGCTCATATGGTCTCTGATTTTGCATCTATGTATGAGGTGAGTTACATTTATAGATTTACATATGTCGAACTATTCAAACAGACAAAAGTAGTAGCAGCACTAATAATAGTTGCAGAATTAGAAGCAGCAGTAGAAGCCACTGCTATTAAAAAATAACAATTAGGGAGTTGCCTGTAGCTCAGAGGAGTAGGGCACTGGCCCCATATGCTGGAGGTGGCAGGTTCAAACCCAGCCCTGGCCAAAAACTGCAAAGAAAAATATAAAAATAATAATCGTTATTATTTTTAAACTGAGAGGTGAGGATCTTAATAGATTTTTAAATCAATTCTTGATTTTTCATTGCAGTTCATTAACTGGAAATAACTTATTTTTGTGACCAATGAGTATCATTCATCATATGAAGCTAATTATTCCAGGAATTCATTTGAATTGGGTATATCTGTATGAGGTTTTTTTTTTTTTTTAAATTGAAATTGGTATTTGTAAATTTGGCATTTGGCAAACATTTCCTATGTATTGGTTATTTTACAGTAAAATAATTTCCTTACCGATGTATTTTAGACTACAAAAAGACAAAAAAACCAAAAAAACCTCTTCTCTCATAAAAACACATCTGGTTTTCCACAGGCATAGACTGTAATCCGGTCGGTTCCTTACTAGCTTATGTGCATGTAGCAAAGCTCTGTTAACCTGACCGTAGTGCATAGCATTTGTCCCCCACCTGCTGCCCCCAGTGTCTGCTTCATTCTTTCTTTCTCAGACATTTTTATTCTTTTACAGATTACTTAGTCATGATAGCAAACACCCAGTTGTTAACATTATTTTTCTTTAAACTACCTTTGTAAGGAAAATGTAACTTGGTTGATACCACATTCCTTCTCCGAGAACATCCACTACAGGTTTTACATTAGTTTGCTAGAGCTGCTAAAGCACAGGTTGGACAGGCTTAACAACAGAAAATTACTTTTTCTTAATTCTGGAGGTTCCAGCATCTGAGACGGGAGGTTGGCAGGGTTGATCTCATTTTGAGATCTCCCTACTGCCTTTTTGATGGTCATCTTCCCTCCAGGTTTGAATCTTCACACGTTCTCCCCTTGATATTTCTGCATCTCACCCACCTCTTCTTATAAGAACACCACTCATCTTGAATTAGGGCCCACCCAATAAACTCAATTTTTCATTTTAACTTAATTTTTTCTAAAGGCCCAATTTACAGATATAGTGATGTTCTGAAGTCCTGATGGTTAAGACCTTGACATGTAAATTTGGGGAGGCACAGTTCAGCCCTTAACAGGTGTGTTATTTTGTTAATTTAGCTTGCTCCTGTCTGTTTTACGCACAGTTGTACCTGTTCAGCTCCTGTTAGTTTATTTTTAAAAGAAAAAAAAAGCAGTACATGATAATTTGTCTCCGTATTGCTTTGTCATCTGAATAATCAGTCCTGTCTTTCTTGTTGCTACTGAGGCATGCATTGTTGGCCAATTTTCTTACTCGTAAGTCATTAATAAAATGAATAGTTTGAAAAATTGATTTTTAATTTTCACAGGTAACTCTTGAAATTATATGATTTCACAAATATCTGTTTTCACATGCTACGTTATTCTTCAATTTGACATTCTGTTTTTCCTCTCTAAATAGGGGAGATTATTTTTTCCACTTCCATGAATCTAGTGCTATACATAGTGTTCTTGCTTTTATCTAATCAATGTTTGAAGTACAATAATTCTTTTTTGAAAGTTTCAAATCTAATGTATTTTATTAATAAATGTAATTCTTGTGTTCTTATTTTCAGTTCTTTTGAAACTTACTTCTAGATGCATCTATGTAGCTCTATTCATCTTGACTCCTGTTAACTTTATAGTTGAAAGTCTTGAACCTTATTTTACACCAATCATCATATGTAGGTTTAGTAAGTAGATTGCTTTATACTTCTGTATAAATGTCTATTGGATGAACCATTGCCTATAACATTATTTCTATGTATTTTAGAAGAATATTTTCTTAATTTTCATCAATTCTAATACAATTGCAAACACTGACAATATAGAGATTCCTAGTACGTATGTATAGATTAAATAATAATGTCTCTTTTTCCATGGCTATTGAGAATATTGGATTTGATAATCTTCATATTTCTTTTCACTGTTACTGTTGGAAATTAGACGTATGTTGAGTATTATGTATAAAATATAGCTCCTTCTGTCTTGATACTCATGTTATCTTTGAGACCATTTTGCATTTTGCTATTTTGAAGTACTTTTTGTGAGTTCTCACACTTTTCTTATTGTCATTGTGTGTGTGTGTGTGTAGTTGTCTAAACAAATATCGTCACTGGTTTGATATTAACAATAGTCTGATTAATGAGTTTGGCTACATTCCACAAAATAATGTTCTTATTTCTCTTAGATCAATGTTTTCACCATAAAACCACTACAGCAAATTTAAACTTGATCTTTTTTACCAAATGAAGTAAAGAACTGGGGGAGTTAATTGGAATGTATAATTTACTCAACACATTAAATTAAATCGATCTTTTCTTCACAAAAGTGATATTATACTTAGACCTTTGAGGTACTCATGCATGAGTATCAGAAAGCTTTCAACTTCAAGTAGGAAAAGAACAGGTTTCTCTTAAGACATAAAACTACTTACAGGCTCACATAATTGGGACTCCCAAAGTGGTGTACCATGTACGAGATGGATTACCTTTGGCTAATCACTTCTATGCTTTGAACTTGTCATCAAGTTTGCTTCCCTAATGATGACAAATGTCAATGTTAGACTTCCACCTCCTGTACAATATTGCATAGGTGGAGAAAGAATATTTTAATCAGTAATATGGTCCTGTCTCTTAAGAAAAAGATTTTTTTCCTAATGTCAGAATCCTCCTATCTCACCTCAAGTTATTTGACCTAATTAATGTCATTCGCCCATTATTGAACCAATGACCATGATGAAAAGGAATTTTTACTCCTTTATAAAAAACTCATTCTTGGAGGATACGACAAGTGCATCTGGGAGCCTTGTCTCTATGGTAAGATAACATTCAAGGTATTATATGAAAATCAGGAAATAGGAAAATTGACGGGAGAGCGACTCCTGTATAAACAACCAATAATGTTGAGACAACGTTCCATAGGCACTGATGCACTTGGACTGAGATTTATTTTGCTTGAATTAGTGGAACTCATAGAATATTTTAAGATTCATAAGAGTTCATACTCTTTTACTTGTTTTATCTAATTTTAATTGTTTTTCTCTTTCTTATTTGTCAACTTTATGCTTTTTCCCCTTCTTCAAAATATTTCTTGTTTGTTTTTTCCTAATCAAACTTAGTAAGGTGAGTAAATATAGTTTCTTCAAAATGTAGATACTACAATTGTAAATAACCTGGTAGACCCTGACTCCCTCACTTACATCATCTGACTTTAGGGAAATCATATAATCTTTATAGATTTCATCTATAAAATAATTATTGATGTAACCTAAATCATAAAAATGTGTTATAATTACACAAGAAATCACTTGAAAAGCTATTATTGCATAACATGAAACCTAATAATATGCTCAGAAATTATAAGTTGTGGCTATTAAAATAAGGTGCATAAATATTAACCCCAACATAACCCAATTTCTCAAGAATTTTCTTTAGAATCTATGCAGCCCTCTCTTAGAGGGTATGTCTTGATCCCATTTTTTTCAGTTATATATTTGGAGTTGGATTTTTAGAATAAAAATCTTTCATTTATGTAGCTTTTCATTTTGGAATGACATTGTTGTTTATTTAGGCCTGCCAAATTAAATATAAGCCTGCTTTTAGTAATTCATGAGCTTAATTTAGCCTTAGTCTCCTTAATGTCTCTAGTAATGTAGGGATTTTTGTTTTTCTTAACAGACAAAGATTCCATAATGCCTTACACCTGCAAGTATTGTGTCTTTTTTCCCTCTCTTTTCCTTTATCTTCTATGTAATGTTCTTACTCTCCATGAATAGAAATGATATTAATAATTCTTTAATATTCGGTTGACTTTTTCTTTATTAAATTCTCTCTGTCTAGTCACAGAAGAGTTCTAGCTCCATGTAGTTCATAGATTTATTCCTCTTTTGTTCTGCTTTATATTCCCAATGCCAAATGCAACACGTAGCACATAGCAGATGTTCAATGAATGGTATTGAATTGACATTCTCAAGAGGTTCAAAGGCACGTGTTTTATAAAGATAGTCCTATTAAAACCTTTCAAGAAATAAAACATCATGCTTTCTGATATGGTAAAGTAGAACATAATGAGGACTAAATTAACAAATACATTTGTCATTTAAACAAAATAAACTTAGAAGTTAAAACTGGTACTTAGGTATCAGGAATGAATGGTTATAAAACTGCTAACAAAAGCAAAATCAGCTTTGAAATCTGGCAATTTTACATTGAGGTTTATTATTCTTGCAGATTAACATCCATTGCATGTTATCAATTATTGCCACGATTTGCATCCGCTGTAGTTAATTCAGGCAATAGCTGTGCTTATGAAAGAAAGAAAAAAATGGGTAAAAATAAAAAAGGAAAGACATCATGTACAAAAGAGCAAAAGAACTAAAGAAAGAAGAAATAAAAGGAGAGAAGAAGAAAAGAGAAGGGAAGAAAGAAAGTATAGAACAAAACTTTGTGCATTTCACATTTACCATTTTCAAAATTCACTTTATCTTATTGTCTTTACATTTAATTTGATATTCCTTATTAATTTAATATATTTTTAGAATTTTTCTTCTAAGGAACAAATGCAATAATATAAAATCAATAATTACTTATGTGTTAAATTGTTTAACAATATATATAAAACTTGCAATAATAATTACTGTCATATTTTTGCATGGCCCTTTGATGTCTTTATGAATATATGTATTTTTAAGGAATATTTAATTCCTAAATTCAAGAAAAGTAATTTATATTACTGCCTAACATAGTAGACCAGTGGAAGCCCATAGAGCTATTACTAATAAAAATGTCAAAGATTTATGAAAAGATTATAAACTGATTTTACTTCATGATCTAAACAGATTCTCAAGTCTCTAAATTTTCAGAGAAACTTCTACAATTGTAAATTAAATATACAGTATTCAAAGTATTTTTCTGAAAAATGAAAAACAAATGCTTCATTTTCCATTTATATTTCTCAAAACTCAATATTTTAATTTTTTTTTTTTTGAGACAGCGCCTCAAGCTGTCACCCTGGGTAGAGTGCCATGGCATCACAGCTCACAGCAACCTCCAGCTCCTGGGCTCAAGCGAGTCTCCTGCCTCCGCCTCCCAAGTAGCTGGGACCATAGGTGCCCACCACAATGCCTGGCTATTGTTTTTGGTTGCAGCCATCATTGTTGTTTGGTGGGCCCAGGCTGGAATTCAACCCACCACCTTAGGTGTATGTGGCTGGCGCCTTAGCCACTTGAGCCACAGGTGCCGAGCCAATATTTTAATTATTATATTTAATCTCTTAGGTGGCTATAGCTAAAAGTATTCTTTGTTATAGCTAAATAATTCTGAATTCTTTAATTTATATATCCAATTTAATAAAAAAATAAAATAATTATGTATTTACATATCATATTAAATTAGCATCTGTGGAATTTTTCTAGTAAGAGGAAGGATAGAAAAATATCTATATTGTGATTAATTTAATGTTCAGGTTCAATTTATAATAATCATATCTCAATAACTAAATTAAAAATCTTAAGTAGTATCAAAAATTTTACATCATTAAGACTTGGCACAGACATGCTAAAATAATGCATCCTTTATCATTTATCATCCCTTTTAATATCTTTTAATATCCAAGACTCTCAATGGACACCACCTGAAAATCAATGAAACATCATTGGGCCAAAATCATGAGGATATACAACTTCAGATATAACCTCAAATCTATTTCTATTTTTCTTCATAAGAGTAGGCTGTAAGTAATTCAACTTTCAAATAAACTAACTCAGTAACTGCTCATTTATAATATTTTCATCAATGTGAATCTCTCTAATTGTAGAATATAAATGTCTTAACCCAATAACTAAGAAAAAAACATGAAGGCTATGTTAACCAGTTGGATAAAAGTATTTCAAATTGTGTACAGAAACAGTATACTGTACCCCATGATAGTATTAATGTACACTGCTATGATTTAATATTAAAAAAATCAAGTTAGTTATCTGCTTCTTGAGGGAAAAAAAAAAAACCACCACATCATCTCATTTATTTACCTGTTATGAAGTTTCAAGGGACGGAGTTTCAAAGATCTAATGACAGAGGTAAAAGTGTGAGATGAGATCAAGTTAGAAGCAGGGGTTGTCTCCCATCACCATGGCAGCAGTGGGGTGTCTGTGTTTTTTAGTTTCCTTATAGAAAATAGTGCCTTGCATTCAGGAGAAAATCATCTATGCTGTTAGGGGCAGGAGAAAATTGTACCCCTGAGATCTCTAAATTTTTATTTTGCTGCCATGGTCCTCTCTGAATATATTCCTCCCCTCCTGCAATCAAAATATAATTTCTCTTTTTGTGATAAAATATCACAAAACAATACCAAAAACAACAGTAGGAAAAATTCTTAATTACTGATTCAATAATTGTAAAATGTAAACTATACATTTTTGGTCCAAGTTTCTATTCCCATAACTTTTTTTACTATGGTTTTACAAAAATTTTAATATATTTACCACTAATGTGGGAGTGTATGTGATATGAGGCATCCTCAAATTTCAATACGATAGGCATTAACCTTTTACATTTTTTCCTAAGAACTGCATTCTTAGTATCTTGAGTATAACATAAAATGATGGTCAAGAAAGAGTATAAAGACACTATTTAAAAACAGTAATCAGAGTCACATTTCTTCTTTAGAGCACCAATAAGGCTTCTTATAGTTTGAATACTAAAGCATTCAGTTATTTCTACATGATCTGTAAATTGGCAAGCATTCAATTATCTGTACTCTATCAGATGTCACAGGTTATATTTTTAAAAATATTTATGAACAATTTTATTTTATGATATGCTGTCACAGTAACAGATGTCAAAAACATTTGGCAAGTCAATCTTTTTGACTTTACTCTTCTTTTCCTGTTGACTGCCTCCTTGTTACATGTTTCATCATTATTCTGCTTAAATCTTGTGCTTCCTTTTTGCCAGGTACCCATTCAAGTTCATATAACAACAGTGGTTTTTTTTTTTTAAACTACTGCTTCATTGTACTGACTTTTTGTCTCAGAATCTCCTCAACCTGATTTATTGTGAATATTCTGCCAAATTTTTCTTGCATATCCAAGTACCTCTTTATCTCTTCCTCCCTCCCTCTTTTCAGTATAAGTTGTCCCTATTTAAAGATTTAAATATTTCATAGCAGTATAATTTCCATTAAATTTTTTTCTAAACCATACCAATGTCTACATACTAATATTCATGTGGTATTAATATGAAAAATTATTTAAAATATTGGTCTAACCAAATAATTTATGAAGACAACCCTAAAAACAATCATAGCAACAACAAAATAAATAAATGAGACCTTGTCAAATTAAAAAGCTTCTGCACAGACAAGGACATAATCAAAAGAGCAAATAGACAACACACTGAATGGAAGAAAATATCTTCATGCTAAACATCTCATACAGGACTGGAAACCAGGATCTACAATGAACTCAAACAAGTCAGCATGAAATAACCAAACAACTACATTAAAAAGTGGAAAAAAGACAAGAACAAGAGCTTTTCAAATGAAGATAAACTAATGGCCAACAAACTCATGAAGAAATACTCAACGTCCCTAATCATTTGGGAAATGCATAACAAAACCACATTGAGACATCACCTACATCACCTAACTGCAAAGAAAATGGCTTATATTAAAAAGTCCCAAAACAGCAGATTCTGGTGTGGATGTGGAGAGAAACGAATTCTTTTTTCACTGCTGGAGGGACTGCAAACTGAACCTCTATGGAAAGTTGCATGGAGATACCTCAAAGAACTTAAAGTAGATCTAACATTTTTTCCAGCAATCTCACTGGTGGGTATATACCCAAAGTAAAAAAGGTAATTTTACAACAAGAACACCTGTAGTCAACATTTATAGCAACATCTGGCTAAGTCTCTGTTTTCCATTCTTTTTGGTATATACCTAAAAGTGGTACTGCCAGATCATATGCTAATTATATATTTAACTGTTTGAGAAACTGCAATTTTTTTATTTCATATAGGCAATTTTTAATAAAGAAATACTTTTTTTTCCCCTTGGGGAAAAAAATCTACTGGATTGTAGGGATTCTTCTGAAGCAAATACTATGCTCAGATGACGGACATGAGTTACACAGTTAGCCACAAGTCCATTTTCGGCATGATTTCATTATATGTATTACTAGCTCATCCCCTACATACACATACATATCTTGGGATCCCTGCCTTAGAGATTAATTGGATCTAAAGAAAAAGAGTAATGAGAGAAACTAAGAAGGGGAAAACAACAAATGCAAATGTGCTGAAGATTGATTAGACCTCATTGTACCTTTAGGTCAAAATTAAGAAGGAGGTGGGGACTATGTGTACAAGTAAAGGAATTAAAGAAACTATATGTGAGAGGAATAAAAAGAATGCCTAGAAGTATTGGAGGTGAGAGTCATTTATGAATATGCATGTGTTTGATTTACTGTAGTTGAACTATCATTAGAGCCCCAACAACATAGCTCAAATTTAAGCTTTTATATAAATTGCATCTAAGTACATAAAGTACAAACTTTGCTTCTTTACTTATAGGTTGTTATTTATTTTATTTAAAAAGTTCCAGATTATTATGAGTGTACAAATGTTTTAGTGGCATAAATTGCTTTTGTACAGTTTGAGTCAAATTTAACGTGCACCGTACCCATTAGGTGTGAATTTACCCTCCCCCCCCACCTGCTTGCTTTCCATCGAGTTTTACTACCATCTGTGTACAGGGGTGTTGACTGACTAGTTCCAGATTAATAGTGGTGCATAAGGTATTTCTTTTTCTGCTCTTATAAAACCTCACTTAGAATGATCTTCAGTTCCATTCAGGTTGTTTTAAAAGGTATTAGGTCACCATTTTAACTTTATGGCTGGTATACATTTATGGTACCACATTTTCTTACTCCACTCATGTATTGATGGGCACTTGGGTTGGTTCCAATCTTTGTGATTGTGAATTGTGCTACAGTGAACATTTAAGTACATATGTCTTTTTGATAGAATGACTTCTTTTCCTCTGGGCTTACACTCAGTAGTGGGATTGCTGGATGCAATGGTACCTCTACTTTTAGTTCTTTCAGGTATCTGCATAGCTATTTCCATAGAGGTTGCACTAGTTCACAGTCCCACTGACAGTGTGTAAGTACCCATTTCTCCCCACATCAGCATCTCTTGTTTGGGGATTTTTTTTTTTTTTAAATAAAAACAGTTCTCACTGGGGTTAGGTGGACACCTCTTTGTGGTTTTGATTTGTGTTTCCCTGGTGATTAGAGACACTGAGAACTTTTTCATGAGTTAGTTGGCCATTAGTCTGTCTTCATTTGCAGAGCTACTGTTTGTATCTTTTGCCCACTTTTTTAAGAGACTGTTCAATTTTTTTTCTTGCTGATTTGCTTGAGTTCTTTATAGATTCTGGGTATCAGTCCTTTAGCAGATGTATAGAAAGAAAATATTTTTCTCACCCTGTAGGTTGTCTATTTGCTGCATTGTTTGTTTCCTTGGCAGTGCAGAAGGATTTTAATTTAGCCAGGTCTCATCTGCTTATTTTTGTGCTTCCTGGCCTTGCCTTTGGGGTCTTTCTCATAAATTCTTTGGCTAGGCCAATGTCTATAAGAGTTTTTCCAATGTTTTATTCTAATCTTGTTGTTTAATATCTTAGGCTTAAGGCTATCTTCTATCATGAATTAATTTTTGCAAGTGGTGAGAAATATGGATTCTGCTTCAATGTTCTACAGGTGGCTGTCCAATTTCCCCAGCACCATTTATTAAATAGAGATTCATCCCCAGTGTATGTTATTGTCTGCTTTGTCAAAGATTAGATGTCCATATGAGGATGGTTTTTTATCTGGGTTGTATCCATTGGTCTATGTTTGTTCTTATGCTAGTACCATGGAGTTTTGGTTAAAATAGCCTTGAAGTCTGGTAGATTAATGCAGCCTGATCTTTTCTTAGGGTTTAAGGTTGCTTTGGCTATTCAAGCTCTTCTGGTTCCATACAAAGTGCAGATTACTTTTCTAGATCTGTGAAAAATGGCGGTGGTATTTTAATGAGGAGTTCATTGAATCTGTATATCTCTTTCAATAGTGTGGACATATTAACAATGTTGATTCTGCCAATGTTACTAGCTCTTGAGGCCACAGATCACTCCATAAATATGAGAAATGGCAGTTTCCTGCTTGGCCCTTTTGACTCCAGTCAACTGCATAAGAATGACCCTTGAACTTGAGAATTCTTCTTTACCAAGAGATAAATAGTCTGTATGACCTATGCAGCATATGCTAGGTTTATAACCTTGTATGGGAACATATTTTCCTGTTTCAGACTCAGTGTGTATCCTTTGTTTTCCTTAAGTATGTGAGTCATATGTACCTGGCTAGCCCCACTGCTGTCACTGTCCACTCCAAGGAGGGTACAGGGTCCTTCTTCAGGACAAGAGGGATAAGTATAGACCAATTCTCTTGGTGGCTGGTGGGAGAGACCGGTTACCTACAGATGACCCACACTAGCTACTGAAGCTGACTTGCTCTTTGTAAGGGAAGCCTAACTCCATCCAGTGTTTGACTCCCTTGTGGTTTCCTTGGTGGCCCTAGTGAAAAGACACAGTGGACTGAAGAGATTTCTTTTGCTGATAATAGGCAAAAGGTGCCTCTTGCTCAATGATAAGTAACATGTACACTACATGATCAGTGAGTCATTATGCCACTGCTTTCAAATACTATCAGTGTCGGTCATTGACCTTTACCAGTGAAGTCATGGGGAAACACCAAAGCATGAGGCTGTGTTATTTCTCTGTTTTCTAATGGTAAACCTGCAAGGCATTTCACAGCTCTGAATCATGAAAAGGAGAAGTGGCCAACAGACCTGAAAATGCCCCAAAGAAAGAAGGTGTAATGCTGAAGGTGAAATTCAAACAGAATATCAGTGGAGCAGTCGATGAAATGTGTGGAGTAGTAGGAATGTTGGCATTGCTGTCATTCAAGAGATTCCATAGGACAAACTTAGTGAAGGCAAATTTCTCACATAAATGAGGAAATGTGCTGTGATGAAAAGCATTACGATGTCCCACTGGCAGGAAGTGATACTGCAAAAAAAAAAAAAAAATTCTCATTAAAGAAATTCTTGAAAATTTTTTATGACACTGAAAGTGCAGAGGATAAAATGTTAGAAACCAATTTAAACTAAGAAAAGAGAATGAAAATCTGCCAAGACTAGAAAAAATGTTCACTTCTCATTTTCAATTGTCTGAAAAGAAGAAATCAGAGACTCTTCAGAACACTCTCAGTAAGTTTGTTACAAACATATCACTTTAACATTTTCAATGTATGTAATATTTTAAATTTTAGTGGGCTAAATAAGTGTTAGTTTTACATTTTTATTTCCCCATACACTTATAATCAACAGAGAAAACTCTTAATTCAGGCTAACATTTTTGAAGGTCATAGAGCAAGTATAATTTCTTCACTTTGGTTATTAGATCACTTTGCATAGTTTCAGCATACATGACCATTTTTATGATCCCGTATTACTGTGCAAAATGAGGTCTATTTGTACTTTACCTGCTGAAATATTCCATTTGGTAATGAATTCTCTGGAGCTTTAGATTTATGTGGATTATGTGTCTTTGCTCATTCTTGCTCTTGAGATGAATAAGCACAGAAGAGAAAAGGAAGGTATGTGTTTCTGGTAGATAAGTGAAAGGCAAAATGTTAGCAGAATGTAGACAATCTTTAAAATAAAAATTCTCTGGGTTATAGCTTAAACTCAGGTACTCATTACTAATGCAATTTGAGGTAAGGATAGTCAATCCTTGCAAGACTTATTATCTTCCCCATTAAAATGGAAAGTGTAAGCTGTTCGTTAGGAAGATTACCATATAGTAAGTGACACAGGGTTTAGCATAGTCAGTGTTAAATTAGTGGAAGTTGAAATTGACCAGTTTGAGATTGTTAGGTAGGTTAGGAAACTATGAGGCTGAAAGGTTTGCACATTATCCTGTGGCAATGAGGAAGTCGTTATGGATACTGCCGTAAAGACATTATTAAATTAGCATCTTATGAAGTATTACTGGGAACCCTGGGAACAACAGATTGAACAATGAAAAGATCAGTCGCAATGTGGTAAGTTGAGTTGGGAGTATGGAAGAGTTTTACATATGTGTGATGATAAGAACTATGTCAGTAAGGCCTTCATAATCATTGTTCAGTGAATAAAATCTGAAGAAAAATCACAATTAATGTAATTTGTTTAATGAAGTGAATAACTATTTAAACCTAAGAGACAGAGCTAAAACATTGACAAGACCTGCTGACTTACTTATAGAGGGACCAGACAGGGGGAGACTGAGGATCACACTTATGTAAATTCTCAGTTCTTTCTTGTTGAACATATGAATGAATTGTGGAATGTATAAGCTAAAGAGGTCTACCAGGTTTTAAGTACATGTAACAAAAGTAGGGTAATACTATAAGACAGAGAGGGAGAATGAAAACTTGGACAGGCAGGGAATATATATGACTATTCAAAAACCATTATAAGATATAAAGAAAGTATCATTCAGCATGTCACAGTGCAAATGTGTGATGATGTAGATACGGGTTTGGGAGCGACTTAAAAGGAGCAGGTAAAAGACAAGCCTCTAAAATACTTTGAGATAAAGACTATAGGCTCCGTATATTCAAAAGCTTCAGCAAATATTTTCCAGGATATTTTGAAACTTTGAGAAAAGACAAAGCTAAATTAAATGCCATGCAATGAAGTTTGTAATGCATTCTAATGAAAGAGATAGGACATATTCTGAAACAATTATAACATAATATGAGATTCATTGTATTTGCCAAAAAATGTTTTAATGAAGTGCCTTGAAGGTTCAGAGAAGTGTTAATTTGTTTGGTGATCTTTATTTTGTTGCCAGTGTTTTTTATTGTTTTATTATGGTGTCTTTTTTTTGTTGTTGTTTTATTTTTTAAAATGCATTTGTGTGTACGTGTTGAATTATTTGTTTCTTTGTGAGCGTGGGGCTTCACTGAAAGGTTGTCATTCAAATGTGGATGGCTGCAATTCAGAAAAGAGGCAAAAAGTTGTTCTCTGAGAGAAGGAACCAAAGCAGAAATTTGGGAAAATACAGGCAGAACACTGGGTAGTTGAGTTTTATAGAAATTCAAAGGTATTGGTATTAAGGGCTCAGGAGAAAGACAACCAGAAAAGGTATTTCTGGCCAAAATCTTGGAAGGACTTATGTACTCTGATGAGTATGTATTTATTTCACCAAAGAATTGCATGCTATTTAGACAAGGCTTTTCTGGTGAGTATATATATATATATATATATATATTTATATGTATATATTATCCCTGTGGCATTTGTATTTGTCAGGGAGAATTACCTATTACAATAAGTGATCCTGAATCACCATAGTTTACCGTAAGAATAGTTTATTTATCAGACCAGAGAAGAAAGACTGTAAGATGGGGCCAAGACTGATTTCATTTTCTTTGCCACCGAGGGACCCTCTGAATCATCCTGGTACAGGTGGATTCCTGTACCAGATCTCCTGAGACTTCAGAATGAAGCTGTAAGTGGACTACTAGGTTAGCGTACGATTAGCCTAAGTCCAGACAGTGTACCACTGAATTATTACACAAGCACATACAATTGTCTCTACCGGTGCAAATACCATTGGAATGATATGAACCATGTGCATTGAGGTTGTCCAGACACTTGTTTTAGTTTTCAGATAGAATTGAGAGAATGTGACATATTAACAAGGCTGGTAGGTATTGCTATGCAACCTAACAACTATTGTTTTTCATTAGAATCCTAATGTCTGCCTGAATTTTTCAAATTAGAAAGATGTGAGGGAAAGAGGGAATGGGTAACCATATAGAGGAAACAAAAACATACGTCATAGAGGGCAGGGATGACAAAAGTCGAATCCCGGAATTTTGAAGTAAAGAGGGGGAGAAATTAATTTCCACAGATAAGGGTAGTCATCTGGAAAAGTGATGATTCCCTGTCAGTGGGGTAATCTTTTCCTCTAGTGTGCTGGCGATGTCCAATGTTACATTGGTGGTGCCGGCAGAATTAGTATTAGTGTTCCAGTTTTGATGATAAATATTATGGTCATCTTACTCATAAAGCAGAAGCTAGGGAATTTAATCAAGTCAATTTAAACTGATTTTTTAAAAGTAAATTACCTAATAAAATTACCTTTTTCGATTAAAATAGCACAATAAAACTAAGCTAATTGCATAATTACTCTGTCCCTAGAATGACTTCTGGCAAGAGAGGAGTATTTATCACTGCACATTAGACACAGGGGTTGCACTCAGCAATAGTACGTGATTGTACCCACAACAATGTCCAGGAGGGATATTTCATAATAAGTTGATGAGGTTATGCAATCTGCTGGGTAGAACTGTTCCTACAGAGAAGACAGATGTACTACAAATAACTTGATGACAGTGGTCATTAATATCTTCAAGGGATTCTCCTTGCTATGAAATTGTGCTTCACACCCAATGTATTGATTCAAAGTTTCCTTCTGATGAAACATTCTAACTGGAAGATCCCGAATTTACTTCTAACACATATTTTGTTTAGTTTGTGAGTTGTATTATTTTATTAGTACAAAAAAATGGAATCTCTGAATTTTACATATGTTGTTTTTGTTTAGTTATTATGAGTTATGCACACCTAAAACAATCATATCTATGAAAACTATAAAAAATAAAGCAAAAAAGTTTGTCTGCCTAAAAGTTGAGGTCAAGACCCTGGTGCTATTCCACTCGAGAAATGGTCCTCCGTATTAATATGAAAAAATCAAAAAATACTCAAAAAATAAATAAAAATAAAACAGGCTCAAAGGAGTAGGGAGTCGGCCCCATATGCCAAGGTGGCGGGTTCAAACCCAACCCTGGCCAAAAACTGCAAATAAAATAAAATAAAATAAAACATAAAAAAAATGAAAAGAAAAGAAAAAAGAAATAGAAGAAAGAAATGGTCCTCTTGAGGTCCTAAGTAAAGAGTTACTTGGTCTTGCTGGATAAAAATTCTGTCTAATTTTTTCTTTATTTTAATATGGCTAATACTAATATTCAACATGATAAAAGGAACCCATGAAACTTATTGATTAAAATCTGTACTCATGAAACATGTGTATGTGTGGCTAGAAGGATTTTCTGGTCTGGTTTGGTGTCAGATTTCTAAATCTAAGTGGAAATAGCTCAGTGATTGAACCTACACAAAGTAAGCTAAGTCTGCCCTACAGTCTAATCACAGGAAAAGCATACATTCTAGGAAGAAATCTGAAAGCACCTGGGAACTCTGCAGTGAGGATTTGCAATGAAACGGTGATGACTTGACTTTAATGACAGTCAGAATGAGATTTCACAAACCGTAGTTAGTTTGAAGGCGAAAGCATTAGTGCTTATGTGACAAAACTGATAAAGTCATCACAGCCCCGGAATGTAAGAGAAAATTTAATGATTCCCAATCATTTCCTTCCAATTGGATTAGTCTGTAGACTTCACAGCATATTCAAAAACAGCTTCCTTCCTGATGAAGACTTTATGTGCTCTATGTCAAGACAATACATATTTCAATGACAAAAGAGACAGCAACCGGAGGAGGTGGCAGTGCCCATCCCGGCAGACTAGAAACACAAATGTGTCCAGTTTGCATACAAATTTTATTTTCTGCCATTCCCAACAATGGGGTTATTAGAAGAGCTGACTCACAGAAGGGTAGTGAATCAGAATTAATATTTGTCACGTAAAAATAGAAAAGAAATATACTAGCTAGGCTTTTCACATTTACACTTAGGATTTGATGAGTAAGCACCATTCTGGGAGGTGGAGAGGGTGGAATAAATATATTGTAAAAGGGAATAGGAACATGTATGCACTAACCTAATTGCTACTTTGGAGACAACTGCTGCGTGCACGGTAGGGATGATGTGAGTGATCATGACAGCATAAAATCTTGAGCTTATGCATGAGTTGTCTCATTTCCACCTCTCTTCCTCCCCCTCTCACACACACATACAAACATACACATACAACAGCATTTGAAAGAAGATCAAAAGCCTATGTATAATGTTGCATCTGTGCATCTCTGTGTATAGAAATTCATACTCTGTCAAGTGAGCGCAGCATTATTTGAAAGGGCTACACATATTTCATGATGGTAAGAATACTTCATTATTAGATAAATACAAAAAATTTAGAAAGGACCGACAAGATTGTCGAAATTATTGTTCGTTCAAAATAAGATATTATGGGTGGCACCTGTGGCTCAAGAGTAAGGTTCTGGCCCCATATGCCAAAGGTGGTGGGTTCAAACCCAGCCCAGGCCAACAACAACAACAACAACAACAAAAAGATATTATTACTGCAGCACCGTTCGTTTTATTCTCAAATATTAATCTTAAAAATCAGGACAATAAGAAATGCTTCTCTAAGTTCAATTGATTTGTTGGCATAATATTTTACTATAAAATTAACTTTGCCTGGGTCAAATTAAACTATAATGTTCACATTAAAATATCATTTCATAGCTCTCTGCCATATACAGATTATTTTTACATGCTCTGAAGGAATGCATTGCCCAGTCATTTCTTATAAAGAATAAAAAATATCTATTAATATTTTAGAAGGACAAGTAGACACAAAACCCTGTTTGGTTGAATATGAACTACATTGGAGCCACAAGTTATTCTCAAATGTGTTTAATTTTAATTATTTTAATTGAAATTGTTTTAGGTAGCAAATGTCTAGCAATCTGTTGACCTTTAATCTAAAATTCCAATACTATCGAAGTATTATTCGCTGTTGGACTTTGTACAACAATGACCTGGATTTAGGGTGCCTTAACATAGATGAAATTTTAGATAATTATCATGGTTATGTATAAATCATCTGACATCCTTATGCATCAACATTTTCACCAATATTTCTCATTTTAGCATACTTGCGAACTTATCCCAAATGCTCTGAGATCTTATTCAACCTGTAGTGTTCCCTACAAAATAAACCATTATTATTGAAGATCATATTTTAGGTGCTTCTGGATCCCCTAAAACTATGATATATGGCCAAATCTCAGAACATTTCCAGGTCAAAAGAACCCCAGCTAGCCACAAAAAAGTTATTTTAAAATACGTTCTTCCCTGGAGTTGCTTAAAACTTGTGAAAATTTCATAATGAGAACACTTTTATTCTTCCATCTTATCCATGTTCCTCCTTGGTCAGAGCAATCTGCATCTACACCTATCCCGGGATCAACTCCTCCAGAACAGTACTCAGAGGTCGACTTACATCACCACAATCTTACGTCACCTCCACGACTTGCCACCCATTCTCTTCATTCCACCACAACCCCTGTTTTCTTTCTCTAAGACTCCTCTTATTTTTTTTTGCAGAGTCAAGTAGCTTAAATAAAACACTAATTTAATAATGAGTATTGATTGAATGTCAAGGGAAACAACTCCCAGATGCCTTGTCCAAAGAAAAGGGGTAGGGGTAAACACTTCTTTTTTGTATAGTTTCAAACTATTTTGTGACAAATTCTGTGGCCGAGAAGAGCACACATGTTCATCACGCAGAGCCCTGCCCTTGGTTCTCTTGAAATAATACACATAGAAGGGAACAATAGAGTCTCTAGAGATATTTTCGTAGAGGAATAGTGTTCCGAGCCCTATAATATACAGGAATAAAGGAGTCAATAGAGGTTGCTTTTGGAAATTAGAATAAGTTGGATATTGGCTGAGAGACAAAAGACGCTGGAAGGAAGCATGAAAGTGAGAGGAGGGAAATACATATATTGATGATTATGCTCAGTGTGTTCTTTCACGACTGTTCGGTTCACTTTCTATGTAGTATGTGTCACCATCTTCATTTTATAAGTAAATTCAGAATATTTCTAAACCAAAGGAACACAGTTAGAGAGAAAGGCAGTATTCACCGGGGCCATTATCCCACGCATGTGGGTCTATCCAAGGATAGACCCCCATGACAGTAAACCCTCGGTACTTAATTATTACCTTGAGTAATTTGCTGGAATTTAATCTAAAGACTGGGTCAAAATGGAGTAGACTTATTCTTCCCCAATTCTCCCTTTTACAGCTACAAAATAATGAATATCATATAACAAACTAATGTTAAGAGGATGATGAAATTTTGAGAGAAGCAAGGAGACTGTGCCAGACATGAAGCAGAGCTGTGTCCCCACCTGATGGCATCAAGGTGCTGTGAGTCTGGGCTCCACTTATCCTGAGGTGATATCAACAGGACCCATGCACGACATTATAAACAGAGCAACTGCCTGCTAAAAAAAGACTATGTCCAGAATCTCATGACAAATTAAATCTTACATTGAATCTATTTAAAAGATTAAGTAGGTCACAGAACCTCTTGGGAAATTTCACACAATACCTAAAATGTCCAGGATATGATTGTAAATCACTTGTCATAACAAGAACCAGGTCAATCACAATTTGAATGGGAAAAGAAATTAATAGAAGCCAACACTGAAATAACTCAGACGCTAGAATTGCCCCACAAAGATTTTAAAGGAACAATCACAAAAGTGTTTCAGTAGCAATTGTGAACACACAACAGGGAAAAAACCAAACCAAAACAGTAACAACCAGAAAGCCTGAGCAGAGAAACTTAAAAAAGACCCAAGCAGAGCTCACAATGACAGAGTGGCATTACCAGAAGAGAAAAATCAGAGAATGAGAAGATATTTCAATAGAAATCACACGATCTGAAAAACAGAGAAAGTTAAATTTTTCAAAGACTGTATTAGAAAGTCTTAGAGTGAATACAGAGAGTGTAACTAAAAATGTAATGAAAAGAATAGTGCGGAAAACTTCTCGACTTTGCTAAAAGACATCAGCCTGCAGATATAAGAAGCTCAACAAAACAAAATTATTTCATAGCATAATTAAATTTCTCAAAAGTAAGTTCAAAACATTCTTTAAATGACCACAAATAAATAATGCACTTATACAGAAACACTAACTTTAGTGATAGTGAATGATGTCTGATGTAAAACTCTGGAGGACAGAAGTAAGTGGAATGACATTTTCCAGATACTGAAAGAGAAGATACCTAAGATTTAGAAAGGAAGGAAAATTAGAGTGGGTGAAAATATAATAGACTATATTTCCTCTATTGATTCTCAAAAGTGATCTCTGATGGCTGATACAAGAATCATAACACTATCTAATGTGTTTGCTGGATATATGATTATACTTAAAATCAGAGAGAGTAAAGAGATCTACATGAACATAACTTTTCTATATCATCCATACACACCCTTTTCAGCATATTTGATGCAATAAAAGCAGCTCTACCTTTCTGGGGATAACAAACAAAGTGGGGTTTGAAATCACAGCCCATTGTCTTGCTACTCACATTTCTTCTGTATTTTTATAATAACCTACGTATATCCATGAAATAGAACTTATCCTAGCAATTGGCATGCTTCTCTTGATTATCACCTACAATAGATTGAGAGTTGTTTTTATAATGAGCAATAATAATCTATTTTTTATGTGCAGAGACTGAGTGATGATTCATAACACAGCAAATATTTATGGAGAGAATTCACTTATTGGCATCTCACAGCCTGAGTTAGACATAACGATGACTAGTATTTAATGAATATTTACCCATTATCAGATAATTTTCAAAGAGGCATTCATACATTGACTCATTCGATCATCAACATATTGCTTAGAGCAAGGTCTCACACAGAGAAAGTTGTGTCATGCTAAAAGGGACAGTGGTATCAAACCTCTACAGTAAACAAAGCCCAGACAAGCTATTTAATGCTGTGGATGGCACAATATTTTCACGGGAAGAAGGAAAGAAGGAAGGAATTAACCAAGGAAGACAGACAGGCAGGCATATTGTTTCTACGCCAATGGAAATACTTGGAATATAGCTTAGTCATTTAATTTTAAACGCTTTTTTTTTGGTGGGGGGCTGGATAATGAATAGGTGAGATCCTAAAGTGTCTTTCATCATTTTATCTATGACATTTTGGGAATATGGAACTAAGGGACAATCACGCCTCTGGAAATGGTTTTTTAATGGGGTGTTACATGGTAGCTATAAGCCTGTATTTCTTCAATTAACATAAAGACTGCAAAGTGAACAACTGTGTTTTAAAAAGTTTGTGACTCTGTGTGTTTGTGTTTGTTTAGAGTTTCTTTTAGTTTGTCTGACTCTTAATGGTAAGCTGGGGTGCTTTAAGAACCTGGTTAGAAGGGAAGACTCAACTTTGGATAAACTATAAAACTTCACAAAAAAACATATACATGTCTAGGGTAAAGAGTGCAGCTTTAAGTCACACCTGCTGATGCCTGTATCTGAACCGAGAGTTCATACTTGAATCAGTGAAGAACTGTGACTGTAAGTCCAAGAACCCATTAAGAGGCAGTTCTGTGATAACGAGCTCACAATTGTTCAATTTCATGTCTCATAATCTGGATAATGATTTTGTTCTAGGAGGTGGAGAAGGAGTGTCCCTGACAGTGTTATGTGTAAGTGTAGACTGTGGTACTCATTTGCATTTAGGCTCTTTCAGCTTTCAGAAGCAGGGATCCATTCTCCCAATCATTCTTCCCTTCTTTATTTATTGAGCACTGAGATTCAGTCTGATTCAGTCTCTGCTATGGCCTGGAGATATACCAGTTCATCCACACTATCTCAGGTTGTGTATTCTTAGAGTGAGGAGACATAAGAAAGAAGGCAAAGAACAGAAAACCCAGTAGCCACCATAGAGAACATTGGTATAATGTATCTCTATTGCTCTAGAGTATATCACTTATACTAAAATATCGTTGCTTTTCTCTATTGATCTTGTGCTAGCCAATTAATGTGACTGAGTTATATATATTATTTTTTTCTGGCTTTGCAGCTAGTAATTCATCTTTTTAATATTTCTAAAGTAATTTCGTTTATATTCATAGTTTCTACAAGTCCATACCAAGAAAGCCCCCGCTGAATTTTGTGACATGTTTTAATCACCTGGGTTTGGTTATATAGCACCTTTTCTTGTTTTTTGTCAGGTGTCTGTACTGGAGTTGGGGCATGAATCCTGCCCAGAGCCTTGAGTGTGGTTCTGTAGCCACTGATACATGAGGTAATGCAAAAAGTATAGCTTGCAAAAGGATCAAAAGGGATTAAATTGACTCCAACTAGTAATCACATTCTGTGGATACCCTCCTGAGAAGACACACTTTTGGCAAGAGCAATGATATAGACATCACAAATTAATGTCCTGCAACCCAAACTCATCTGCCCTGGCCAAAAAGGAAATTTGGACAAAGAATGAATAAAGCCCCTAACAGCTTTCTGCCCTGGCATTAACAACTAGGCTATGGTTTTCCCTTATTAAAAATGAATAATTTCACACAATGCCAAGCGTAGGGTGACTATGTCACTATATTGAAGAGAAACAAAAGAAAAGGCCATTTTATAATCATACACAATGGTGGACAAAACAAAGAACACTGGATAAACCCCAGACATGGCTGAGCATCCTCTCACTCAACTGAGTTGGGTGCCTGCTAATGCTTTTTCAAAACAACTTTAGTTTTGGTCATTTCGTTTCCAGGTGGATAGAGATTTTTAAGATAATAATTCATAAATTGTCCTGTTTTTTGTCAGTTCCTAGTTTAAAACAACATCATGCTTCCTTGAATCTTTTCTAAAATCACCCAACTCATACCTAAATTTTACAACCAGCCGTATTTTCATACCCTCTTGCGTGGTGTTTGAGGTCTTTTCCAGTCGAGCTTTGTTTGACTCAAATATTATTTTTTTTATACTTAGGGATTAATTGAGGGTACAAAGAACCAGGTTATATTGATCGCTTTTGTTAGATAAGGACACTCCTGTAGTTGTGTCCCGCCCCCAAAAGGTGTACCACACCCTTGACTCCTCACCCCCTCCCTCCTTCCCTTTCTTAACACTTGCCATCCCCCACCCTCACTCCCACCCTCACCCCTGTGAAATGGGACCTTAATTGTCTTCATATCAGAATTGAGTATTTAGGATTCTTGTTTCTCCATCCTTGTGATGCTTTGCTAAGAATAATGTGTTCCAACATTCATCCAGGTTAAGACAAAGGATGTAAAGTCTCCATCTATTTTAGTGGGTGAATAGTATTCCATGGTATATGTGACTCAAATATTCTAATGGGATATCTTAGCAATTACTTTAATTAAGGAATGAAGGGATTTTGTTATTAAGTTTCAAAAAGCTGACTCTTGTTACCAAGTGAAGAAAGAACCATAGGGGTGAAAGAATGGAAACATGAGACCATCGGCAAGGTATTTCAGTGGCCCAAATGAGACTTGAGGGAGGAACATACTGATATGATACTGATATGATCAATATGATATTGATTCTGGTAATAGAGAGAAATGGATGTGTTCAGGATATATTAAGGACAAACAAATTTTGTTGATTGATTCGATTTTTTTTCTTTAGACCTCAGTTTCAGAGTATTAAATTAGTCATAATGCTCTCAGTAAATAGAACATTATCATTTATTTATGTAAGTGCATGTCTAGTTTATTTTATCTGTTCTTATCCTAACTCCAAGGTATACTCTACTAGCGACCATTTTAGTGTGTTTAATGAATTTGTTAGTCTGTGTTCTTGAAAATGTGAATGTGCATTTCTCTTGTTATATTTACTTTGACTTTTGGTAATTATACAAATTATTTTCCACTTAATTATTTTTATGTTAGAATCATGCATACCCTTTAGTCTTGGTTAAATATGTTTAGCCAGGTACTTGCTTTTATCTGTGGGGAAGAACTTCGAGGCTTACATTTACTATAATTTTTTTCTTCACACTTTTCCCCAAATGGAAAATCAGATAACTTCCCTACTTTTGCCAATTACATTGGGTTTAACAACTTTATATAATATCTTTTATGGACTTACATACATTTATAATCACTTTATTGACACTAAAAATTACTGAGTCATATTTGAGCATACTTAATTTGACTGTGGTGTCTACAATTTCTTGGAAGGCTATTAAAAAGGGTGCAGGGGAAACAATTACTGCTATATTCAATAGTACACATCAATAGATCTCAAGAAAAAAAATCAAACAAAAGAAGCCAGGCACTAAAGAATACATATTGCATGCATCCCTTTACATAAATTTCAAGAACAAGCAATACTAATTGATAAAGTTAGAAACCAAGATGAATCAGGTAGAAAGATGGAGTGTATAAAATAATTCAGAATGACCATCAGGAACATGCATGCAAATGGAAAAGCAAGAGAATGTTAGCAGGCACTTGCCAAGCAGACGGGAAATGGATGGAGGTCTAAGGGAAGAAGGAACTGGAGCTGAAAAGCCTAAGCCAGAATATAGACTTCCGTACCCAGGACTATAAGGCACAAAACATCCAGGTTACCCAGGACTGTAACCACATAAAAATCCAGAGTACTGAGGTCAAGGTCTGTTGCATCAGGAGGCTTCTAATGTGAATCCCACCAGATCAGAAACCAATTGTGTTGTGTGGCCATTTCAGAGGCCATAGGTAAGGAAGGAGGATGAGAACACCTGGTGGGAAGTATAAACCCACAGTATTGATAAGAAGAGATAATCCTATGCATATACTTAAGGTAATAAAAAATCAGTACCATCCATCCTGCATTGAAGATCTGAAGGAGGTCCTATAGCCAATTTCAGAAGATCTTGACAGACTGTGTATGTGGGTCATTATGAAAGTTTTGAGATACACAATAATCAAGAAACCTAATAATCCCTACAGACTGAAACAAAGACTATTGCCCTCACAGCAACCCTGATAGAGGTTGAGATGATTGAACCAGAAAGGACGCTGTTGACTGTTTTTTGGAGTGAAATAATGGACCCTAACACGGTGTCTAAAACGTTTGCATATATTTCTTTCTAACCTCCCATCAAGACCAGGCCATTTTTTTGAGAAAGACTCTTTTCTTAAGAAATTATATAATGATGTATTGGAGTCAATTCCTTAGCATATAGAAAACAAATTCTTTTTTTTTAACTAATTGGATAATTGTAACTTTTATTTTTCCACTGTTTTGACAAGGAAAGAGGAGCATAGCCTTTACATACCCAAATGAAAAATAGGGTAAAATGAAGAAAGACTCAAAAGTAAATATATTTTGTGTAAAATAAAATGCTCATTTTGTGAAGGGAAAGAAAGTCTATAGAGGGGCAGCCCAGAGAGAATACTGTAAATGGGAGTTATTCAGAAACAAAGGCTGTTGAAGGAACACATTTTCTGAATGGTAATTGAAGCTTCACAAGATATATGTAAACTGTCTCACTCTGAAGGAAATTTCTGATAAAAGAATAAGTCTTATTAGTCATGAAGCGGAAGACATAATATAATCCCAAAGTCTTGAGTTTTAAATAATATATTTTCAATAGGCTTGTTCAAACAATAGCTCAGAAAGTAATAGAGTTCTCTTAAACACAGATATTATACAAATTACTCTATGAAAACACAGTATTTTTCTGTTTTGGTTTAGATCCTGTCATGTTTTCTGGTTGCTTGGTATATTCTTCGTTTTTTTTTCTTTTTCTCTTACGGCTTGTCATGGTGCTTTTGTGGTTTTCCATAGTGGTTACATTTGAGCCCTTTCTATTCTTTATTTGTGGGATTAGTTTACTAGTGACTTTTATACTTCTATGTATTTTCATGATGGTCAATATCATCCAGATTTCAGACTTCCTTGAAAATTTCTTACAGGATCATTCTAGGGGTGATTCATTCTGTTATTGTTTGGGAAAACTTTTTTCCCCCTTTATGTATAAAGGGAAATTTTGTTGGCTATAGTATACTTGGGTGGAAGTTTTTTTTTTTTATTCTTTTAGGACTTTAAATATATATCATTCTACTTTCTCCTGACCTATAAGGTTTCTTCTTATAAATTTGTTTTCTGTTCTTTTATAGGTGACTTGATGCTTTTATCTTGTTGTTTTTATATTCTCTTTTTTTCTTTTGCTTTAGAAAATTTGATTATCTTGTGCAGCTTTCAGCCTCCGGTATCCAGATTTCTAAGACTCTTGCTAGATTTGGAATATTTTCATCAAACATTTTTTTATATATATTTTATAATATTTGCATTGTCTCTTTGCCCTCAGGGACACAAGCAATTCAAATATTTGGTCATGTTATGTTGTGTCAAGTGCTCATGAAGGCTTCACTTGATTTCTTTCTTAATTATTTTTGAATTTATTTTTGCCTGACTGGATTATTTCAAAAGAAATGTCTTAAGTTCTTAAATTCTTTCTTGTGCTGGATATGGTCAGTTGTTGAACCTTTTGAATATATTTTGTATTTCATTTAATGAATTCTTCAGTTCCAATATTTCTGTTTGGTTCTTTTTTAAAACTATGTATCTCTTTGTAATTTTTTTTTCACATCTTGAATTTTTAAATTTTTGACTTCCTTATATTATTTTCAGAATTATCTTACGTCTCACTGAGCTTCTCTAAAATTAATATTAGGATTAATATTAATAGTGGTAATTTTAGTATTTTTGAGTACTAAAAATGCTTTTCCCATGATTTTGTGAATTTCTTTTTGATAGTGATCTGTTGCTGGAGAATTACTGTGTCTTTTGGAGGAGTCAGATAGCCTTGCTTTGTTATGTTTCCTGTATCTCTATGTCAGGATTGGTGCATGTTGTATAATAGTTGCTTCTTCCAATATTTTGTACTGGGTTCGTAGAGAAGGATCTTTTTTCCTGGAGATGTACATATATTGTGTTGTAGGTAGGGCCCTTTGGCTTTGACTTTAGGTGCACATGCAGTAGTATAGTCTTGGTATAAGTTTTTTCAGCTGTAATTGGACCACACCTACAGTGCATCTTATAAGGGTACATGTGAAATATACTGGGTGTAGAATATAAATGTCTAAACACAATAACTAAGAAAATGCTGTGAAGGCTATGTTAACTAGTTTGATGAAAACATTTCAAATTGTATATAAAACCAGCACATTATACCCCATGATTGCATTAATGTACACAGCTATGATTTAATAAAAAAATAAAAAAAATTAAATTTTTTCAGCTGTGAATAGTGTCATCAGTATCTGTTATTTCCTCAATGGCTTAAGGTACAGTCATTAGTGGAGGCTCCCCATTTTTTCTGGGGATTAGGATGCCATGTTGAGCAATCTTCAGGCCCAAGTGATGGCAGTAATGGGATGAGCCTATCTATCCTTGAACCACACAGTAGTGTATTTTCACTTCAGTGTTAATGGTTCCCCATGGCTTACTCAGGAAGTGGTAGTAATATCAGTAAGCCAAGTATGTGAGTGGATTTGTGAGCCTCTGGGTAACAAGTGCAATGTGGGTGATGGCAGTAGGATGAGTGGAGCATCTAAGTGGAGCCAAAGCAATCTTTGCCAGTGTTAGTGGTGGTTGTGACAGGTCCTCTGACTCACTGCTGGCATGTGTGGGTGATCGCTAGCTGTGGTTGTATCAGCTGATTGAATTGGAGCACCATTGGACTACAGGGGAAAAGTTTTGAAGACAATGGAGGTAGACTGGGATGGGTGATCTCTAGAACACTAGATAGCATGTTCAAGTATGGGGGGATATGACCAGGCCTGTGGATTTGTCCTCAGGCCTCTTGGTAAAGCATTTAGTCACTTGCTGTGATAGGCAAAAGGAGAGTATTCCTTAGGCTGCTGCAGAATACTCAGGAGAGGGCCCTTGTCTTTGTGTGTGCGCTTGCCATTGAGAAGGGTGAGGTCAGACACAGGGAGATCAGCTAGGCAGGTGGCTGTGGGCACATGGTTTTCTTGCATATTGGTCTTGCAGCAACCCACAGCAATAGCAGTGGGATTTGTCCCAGGGTTCAAGAAAGTTCCTGGCCTCTCATTCTTTGGCCAAGGGGTAGCAGGGGTGTCAGTGGCCTCAAGGCAGGACTCTGGACTCTTAGCTCACCGAACGGTGCTAAGCTGAAGGTGCTCAGGGCTAGGAAGTTGGTGGAACTCAGCATGATCTCCTTCTCTGGAGCAATACTTCTGTGGAGTCTCTTAGTAACTCCCTACGTTAGCCTCAAGGCCTACAAGGGTCTTGGCTCTCCCACAGCTAGGATTGTGAAAGTCCATGACAGGCATGAGGAGCCCTGGGGTCTCTTACTCTTCCCCTACAAGTGGAAGTGACTCCTGGCCCCTACCTGATCCCAGCCAAGCAGAGGGTGTTATTTTCTCTCTTTCTTTGCTTTCCCTGATCCTTGTCACTTTTCTGTTGAATACCAGTGTTCTTTCTTAGACAATAAATTTGCATTGTGAATAATTCTTCGCTATTTTAGCTCCTTTCTGTGAAAGAAGCACATACTAGCTGCGTCTAGTCAGTCATCTTGAAACCTAACTATGGCTATATTAATCTACTCTTTCAGCACTAGTTTATATTGGTGCACCGTGAATGCCACCACTTGCATTTTTCCAAGTAGAACATGCCATGTTTTGACTACATGTCACTTGTTTACCCACCTAAAACACCTCCACTTATCTTTTGAACTTCAGGATATGAATGTTTCTTTTCTTTCTTTCTTTCTTTCTTTCTTTCTTTCTTTCTTTCTTTCTTTCTTTCTTTCTTTCTTTCTTTCTTTCTTTCTTTTCTTTTCTTTTCTTTTCTTTTCTTTTCTTTCTTTCTTTTTTTTGTCATTTTTGGCCTGGGCTGGGTTTGAACCCACCATCTACAGCATATGGGACCAGGGCTTGACCCTTTTCAGCCACAGGCA
>CAUYQV010057245.1:0-24686 GCA_963574575.1 Galagoides demidoff | reverse complement strand
TTCTCTTGTGCCTCAGTCTCCCAAGGTGCTGGGACTACAGGTGCCTGCCATAACACCTGGCTGTATTTTTGTTGTAGTTGTCAGTGTTTGGTAGGTCCAGGCCAGGTTCGAACCTGCCAGCCCCAGTGTATGTGGTTGGTGCCCTAGCTGCTGAGCTACAGGAGTGATAGTTAGTAATGAGGTAAGTAGCAGAGTCATAGTACCATCAAAAAGTCAAGTAACAGCTCAGTGCCCAAAGCTCAGTGAGTAGGGCACCAGCCACATACACCAAGGCTGGCAGTTTAGAGCCCAATGTGGGCCAGCTAAACTACAAGGACAACTGCAACCAAAAAAAAAAAAAAAAAAATTAGCCAGGGCGGTGCCTGTGGCTCAAAGGAGTAGGGTGCCAGCCCATTGTATAGGAGGTGGTGGGTTCAAACCCAGCCGTGGCCAAAAACTGTAAAAAAAAAAAAAAAAATAGCCAGGCATTGGGGCAGGCTCCTGTACTCCCCTGGGAGTCTGAGGCAAGAAAATTGCTTAAGCCCAAGAGTTTGTGGTTGCTGTGAGGTGTGACACCACCACACTCTCTACCCAGGGGGACATAGTGAAACTCTGTCTAAAAAAAAAAAGTCAAGTTATATAGGTCTTCAGGGAAATCTCCCTTTCCTCCAAAGTCACTTGATACACAGAAGAAACTATTAGCAGTTAGTGTTTATTCTTCTGGATACTTCCTATGAATTTATAAATACACACATTTTTATAAGAATAAATGATATCAGTCTCTAATGTTCTTTTATTTACTATTTACCGAGGTGTAGTTATTTGTCTTCTGTTTCAGTTTGAGATCATTACTGAGGCCTATTTCATAAGTACTCAGGCCTGCTCTCTATTGTAGCTAAAGAATTCTTACTTTTAAATTTTATTTTACACATCATGTCCCAACACAACTGTAACATGTAAATTACAAATTTTATTGCACACGTAGGCACTTGTATTTGAAGACATGTTCTGATTTTAAACTGATTTCTCATTAAATTGTTCTCATTCACTGAAATGATAAAATACCATTTTACAAGTAGAAGGAGAATTGTGGGTTTAGGAAGCTCAAGGTGGGGATGAAGAAGTAAAGAGAAATCAGACCTGTAACCCACACATGTTACAGCAAATTTTATTGGATCCAATGCACAATTACTTAAAATTTAACATACTCAAAGCCATTAATGTTTATCTCATGCTCTGTAATAAGGAAATTATTTGGCAAAGTAAAACAAAAGGCTAAATACTATTATTTTTCCTACATAAAAATTAAGTACACTTACAAACATTGCAGAATTTCAGTGTAAAATGCCAATAAAAATGGGTAAATAAAATAGATCAAATTTTATTTATTTCTGTGGCCAGGAGCAGAGGCTCTCACCTATAATTCTGGGAGTGGAGCACTCTGGGAGGTGGAGGCAGGAGAATTGCTTGAGCTCTGGAGTTTCAGACCAGACAGAGGATGGAGGATACCCTATTTCTACTAAAAATAGAAAAACTGGCTCCACACCTGTAGCATAGCATAGTGGTTATGGTGCAAGCCATATACACTGAGGCTGGCGGGTTTGAACCCATCCCTGGCCAGTTAAACAACAGTGAGAACTGCAACAGAAAAAATATCTGGGCATTTTGGTGGGTGCCTGTTGTCCCAGCTGTTTGAGAGGCTGAGTCAAGAGAATCACTTAAGCCCAAGAGTTTGAGGTTGCTGTGAGCTGTGATGCTACAGCACTCTAGACAGGGTGACAGAGTGAGACTCTATTTTGAAAAAAAAAAAAAATACATAAAATGTCACACAAATGGCAATACCTGATTATATTTAATATCCTACAATAAAATAAGATTGATCAAAATTAATTACATGTAAGAAAGTTTAAAATTAGGTAAATAATATTAACCAGGTAGACAATGTTTTTTTTCTTTTTGTTAGCTACCAATATTAAAAGTATAGAAGGGATACATAATATCAAAAAGTACTTACTATACATTGTCTGAGAGTTTATACAAAGAAAATAAAAAGTAAATGACAATAACAACATTATTTCACCTTTTTTTTTTGAGACAGAGTCTCACTATGTGGACCTTAGTAGAGTGTGTGACATCATAGCTCACAACAACTTCAAACTCTTGGGCTAAAGTGTATCTGTTGCCTCAGGCTCCCAAGTAGTAGAAACCACAGGTGCCTAGCACAATACCCAGCTATTTTTTGGTTGTAATTGTCATTGTTGTTTGGCAACAATGGGTTCAAAGCCACCAGCTCCGATGTACGTGGCTTTTGCCTTAGCCACTGAGCTACAGACCCCAAGCCAAGATTTACTGATTTTCATTACAAAAATTATTTGAAAATTGGAGACTTCCAACTTAGTTCTTCTTCTTTGTTAGAAGCTTGAGTGCTTTTTTACTACTTCTGTATTTATTTCTGTCTAATAAAATCCTATCTTGCCACTGATCTGTGGTCCATGGGCCATTCTTGGAATCTCTGGGACCAAGGACCTACTGAAGGAAGAAATCCTGTTAACATATTTTGGGGCCACCTTCCAGTACTGAAGATCTGTGATGGTTAATACATTCTCTCCCCAAGAGAACACCCTGCTGGGCTGCATTCTGAAATGCAGGTCCCCAAACACTGAAAAAGGAATGAATGGTTTTCTTCGCACCCAAGCCTGGCCTCAGTATCAACTTGCAAAAAATCAACAATGGCCGCCAAAGGGTACTCCACATTATGATACCATTTTTCAGTTAGATTTTTTTTTAGAGAAAGAATCTCATTTTATTGCCCTCGGTAGCGTGCAGTGGTGTCACAGCTCACAGCAACCTATAGCTCCTGGGCTTAGGTGATTCTCTTGCCTTAGCCTTCCAAGTAGTTGGGGCTATAGGTACCTGCCACAACACCCAGCTATTTTTTTGTTGCAATTTGACTGGGACTGGGTTTAAACCTGCCACCCTCGGTATATGGGGCCAATGCCCTACTCACTGAGCCACAGATGCCACCCACAGTTATATCTTTTTCGTAAAGAAGAGAAGTGGTCTGAACTGCCCTATGTGAAAGCTTTCTTTTTTCTCAGAGACAACCCCCAACTATGTAAAACCATTCAGATAGGTACATCTCTTCTGGCTATAGTAACTTCCCCAAATGGCCAGAAATTCCTGAAAGAGATGCTGTCACTGCCCAGGCCAAACGCACCATCTACTTCTACACCTGCACCTTCCTCCATACCTTTAGAAAACCCCAAGAAGAAGGCTAGTCCAAGAGTTTCTTCTGGTCCTGTTGCGACACCCAGAAAACAACTATATTCTGCTTTATAACACTTGGTTGAGACTGTGGGTGGTGAAAGGGGAAATGTGTGAGTATTCATTCCATTTTTCTCCAGCAGATTTAAAACAAATTAATTTAGGGGAATTTTCTGATGACCCAGATAGGTACACATATGTCCTCCAAAGGTTAGGACAAAGTTTTGGCCTGTCTTGGAAAGATTTAATGGTACTACTCAATAAACTTGAACTTTGGATGAGAAAAATGAAGGCTTGGATGAGGCTAGAAAGTGGGGTGATTTGTGGCTTATCTCCAATACTGATAGTAGTGTGTCCTCTGAGGACAGGAACAGATACCCCATGTGAAGACAGTTCCCTTTGAGTATTCTGAATGAGACCTGAGAAACAAGATGACTGGTGGCATAAACATTTTCGAACATGTCCTGGAAGGTTGACATCAATCCAAAAAAAGTCTATGAATTATTTGAGGTTGTCTACAATTTATTAGGAACAAAAGGAAAGTCTCACAGCCTTTCTTGAATGGCTTAAGGAGGCGGTGAGCAAACATACCCAATTTATTGCCTGACTCCTTAGAGGGCCAAATTATTGTAAAAGAACTATACAGGGGGATTGGGCACCTGTAGCTCAGTGGTTAAGGGGCCAGCCATGTGCTCTGGGGCTGGTGGGTTCGAACTCAGCCCAGGTCTGCTAAACAAACAAACAAACAAAAAAATAGCCAGGCACTGTGGCAGGAGCCTGTAGTCTCAACATCTAGGAGGCTGTGGCAAAAGAATCACTAGAGCCTGAGAGTTTGAGCTTGCTGTGAGCTGTGATGTCACACCACTCTACTGAGGGTGATGTAGTGAGATTTTGTCTCACAAACTAATGATAATAAAAAGAAACATACAGAGGGTGTTTTGAAAGCTGGTTACCAAATTCTCTCAGTCTTTAAATTGCAATTGGGGAGACTGGCTATTCTCTCCCTTTCTAATCATGCCTGAAAATCCTGCTCCCCCTCTGGGGAGGGACATAATAAGTAAAGCGGAAACAACAATTTATATGAATATAGGAAAAGTATTTCTACTGTGCCTTCCCTTATTAGAGACAGAAATTAACCCAGAAGTATGGGCTACTGAGGAACAGATGGGAACAGCAAAATAAGCTCAATTGGTCCATATTACCTCAGGAATATAGACAGCCCTCACTTGTTTGGACAAGACTTCGCCCAACACTTGAGTCATTTCTCATCCCATAGTGACTCTTGTTCAGTAGGAAAATGGCATTCTTTTGGGAGCACCAGATGCAGTGGAATGCCACAAAGCTACCCAAGCTCTATTAAGCTTTCTAGCAGATTGTGGGTACAAGGTTTCCAAGGCTAAAGCCCAATTATAGGTGCCTGAAGTACCCTGTTTGGCCTCCAACTTTCAGACAGTAAGAGAACCTTGAGCAAAGAAAGAATAGAATGAATTTTGGCTTACCCAAACCTTGAACTCTCCAGGCTTCTTAGGAATTACATGCTTTTGCAGACTCTGTATTCCTGGATGTAGTGAAATAGCTAGAGCACTCTATTCTTTAATTAAAAATACTTAAAGAGTGCCTGGTCACTCTAGAATGGGAACTGGAGGCCAATAAGGCATTCCAACAGCTGAAAAATGCTTTTATAGGCCCCTGCTTTAACTCTTCATATCAGACAACAATATAATCTATATGTTACAGATTATCCTAGGAGTTTTTTTTTTGTTTTTTTTTTTTGGTGGGGGGAGCTTAACATAGTCTTAAGCTATCGCCCTGGGTAAAGTACCCTGGCATCACAGCTCACAGAAACCTCAAACTCTTGGGCATAAGCAAATCTCTTGCCTCAGTCTCCCAGTATTTGGAGTTCATAACACCTGCCACAACGACTGGCTATATTTTGGTTGCAGTTGTCATTGTTACTTAGCAGGCCAAGGCCAGATTTGAACCCACCACCCTAGGGGTATGTGGCCAGCACCCTGCCAACCGAGCCTCCTATCCTAAGAGTCTTGACCCAACACTGGGGTCCAGTTTTACAACCCGTAGCTTATCTTACTAAAGAAATGAACACCGTGGCTAAAGTATAACCACACTATCTATAGCAGCCATTGCCCTCTTAACCCCAGAGGCAATTAAGCCAACTTTGGGAAGAGACCTAATTGTTTATACTTTTCAAAAACTTTCTGGACTTTTAAATTCAAAAGGCAAACTTTATTCAGATGATGTGCTAATCAGATTCATGTCTTCCAGAGATGAGATCATCAGGTCATAAAGAGTGAAAGGGGTTCCAGCCCAAGACATGATTCTGTTGCAGACCCTTACTTAGATTACCCTTCATCTGGAGAAACTCTATTGATACAGGGTTCCCTCATTCAAACCTGAACAATGGACTCCAGTTTCCTAGGCCTGGGCAATTTCATTAAGAGCATACCCTGAACTTTTGCTCCAAGCTAGAGGGATCAACCTATATTTCCAGTGGTGCCCATAGCTCAGTGGGTAAGGTGCTGGCCACATACACTAAAACTGGTGAGTTCAAATCTGCCTGGGCCAGCTAAAAAAGCAACAATTACAACTGCAACAAAAAAATAGCAGGTTGTTGTGGTGGGTGCCTGTAGTCCCATCTACTTGGGAGGCTGAGGCAAGAGAATTGCTTAAGCCAAAGAATTTGAGCTGCTGTGAACTGTGATGCCACGACACTCTACCCAGGGTGATAACTTGAGACTCTGTCTCAAAAAAAAGGAAAAAAATATATAATATACGTAGGTTTCCCTCTCATTCTGTTTTATGTCTCTGAGCTTGATTCTGGGACTGAGTGGAAATTCTCTCCTCAGTCTCTGTCATCTGGTGGGGGAGAAGCCAAGGAGGCTGTTTTGTTGGAAACCGGTCAGGTGGCCAATCTAGAAAGAGTAGGAGTCCAATACACATGAGATTCTCAGCAGCACACTGTGTGTACCAAATATGTCAAGCTCTGAGGAGTGAGTCTTTTTGTCACTATCTACTGTATCATAAATCTACTTCTCAGAGTGAATTTTAGAAATCATGAGAACTGTCTCCTCTAAGCTCTCTCCAAGAATATCTCTAGTTTCTATGGTAAAAACTTCCTCTAAACCTAAAAGACTACCACCTGGGCTTTCTATAGAGACTTATTGGATTGAGTCACTTTTGGAATAAATATACCATAGGAAATTCTAACTATGGCCTGAAGATGGATCCTTTGAGCTAGAAAAACTCCTTTTTTAAAAGAAAATGTTAGAGAACTCTCATCCTAAACAATTGCCTTTTTTGTATTTATGGGAAAATCACATGGAAAGAAAAATATCAGCATTGTGGCTTGCATTCAACACTCCCTTAAGGGCTCAGCACCTGTAGCTCAGTGAATAGGGCACCGGCAACATACACCAAAGCTGGTGGGTTCAAGCCCGGCCTGAGCTTGCTAAACAACAATGGTAACTGCAACCAAAACTAGCTAGGCATTGTGGCAGGTGCCTGTAGTCCCATCTCAACTACGTGAGAGGTTGAGAGACAAGAATTGCTTACGCCTGGGAGTTTGACGTTGCTGTGAGCTGTGACACCATAGCAATCTACGGAGGGCTACATACTGAGACTCTGTCTCAAAAAAAAAAAAAAATTCCCTTAAAAAAAAATGAAGAGGGCTCAGTACCTGTGGCTCAAGTGGCTAAGGTGCCAGCTACATACACCTAAGGTGGCGGGTTCAAATCCAGCCCAGACCTGCTGAACAACAATGACGGCTGCAACCAAAAAATAGCTGGGCATTGTGGCAGGCACCTGTGGTCCCAGCTACTTGGGAGGCTGAGACAGGAGACTCGCTTGAGTCCAGGAGTTGGAGGTTGCTGTGAGCTGTGATGCCACGGAATTCTACCCAGGGGGACAGCTTGAGGCTCTGTTTCAAAAAAAAAAAAAAAATGACAAGCATAAATCTAAATTAGAACAAAAATTAAAATCTGCTTGCACCTTAAGCTCCCCTTCAATTTATATTCCTCTTTATCCTCAATTACCTGTCCCTGATCCCTCAGAAGACCTTTTGGATCACTACGTTTCTTGTCAAAACTGACTTCAAGGGCGGCATCTATGGCTCAAAGGAGTAGGGTGCTGATCCCATATGTCGGAGGTGGTGGTTTCAAATCCTGTCCCAGCCAAAAAAAAAAAAAAAAAAAAAAGATTTCAAAATCCAACCTTAACCCCTCAACAATTGTCCTTAGGAGCTATTAAAACTATGTCAACTTGGCTTGGCGCCAGCCACATACACCTAAGGTGGTGGGTTCAAATCCAGCCCAGGCCCTCCAAACAACAATATGGCTGCAACCAAAAAATAGCCAGGCATTGTGGTGGGCGCCTGTGGTCCCAGCTACTTGGAGGCAGAGGCAGGGGACTCGCTTGAGTCCAGGAGTTGGAAGTTGCTATGAGCTGTGATGCCATGGCACTCTACCCAGAGGGACAGCTTGAGACTCTGTCTCAAAAAAAAAAACCCAAAAACAAACTATGTCAACTCTAACTTTTTCAGAAAAACTTTTTAATAACCAGTTGCCTGCCTTAATCCCTTTATCTCTCCAAAATTTACAGAAGGCACTCAGGCTTGATTTAAAAATCTCAGAATATACAGGTTGATTGCATAAAAGCTGAGAAGCAAGAAGTAGGCCTGTTATAGAGCAAAAGCAAAGCTTGGCTTTCTTTCCCATATAATGCGTCTTATTCTCCAGAATTGTGTAATCTAATTCCATCAGCCCCAGACCTCCCTATACAGTGCCCTTTAAGAATACATCCAGCTCCCTCCCCAGAGAATTCAGCAGATATTATGAATTACATAATTCTGGACTACAGCAGATATTATGAATTACAAAACCCCTTTGCCCATGCTTTCAGATCTCACCAAATTTAGAGATAAATTAGAGACAATTATAGCCATTCACAATCCCACTCACAATGATTAATAATCCCACTCTTGAATGGTTGCTAAGGGGTGTTCTTCCCACACATGATTATACTGCAGTCATTAGACAAGACAGAGGCTTCTAGGAGAAGATCCTATCCATAGAGGAAACAGATGGCCAGATCCTCTTCCTGGATCCCCTACAAATGACCAAGAAATTGCTCAGCTAAATTCTGACATTTAGAGTCTATTGGAAGCAATATTAGAGGTTGTCCCTCCTAAAATAAATTGGTCTAAAGTTGATTTATATACTCAGAAGGAGGGAGAACATCCTAATGTCTTCATTAAAAGATTTATGAAAGTTTTCCAGAGACATACATCATATACTCCGGAAGCTCTAGAGCATAGAAATCTTTAAATGTTTGCCCTGCTTGGAAATTTTCTTCCAGAAATTAAAAAAAAAAAGAAAAAGAAAACAAATTTAAAACAGTAGAGCTGCTTTTTCTGGACCTGGCCAAGCAGGTGTCACCATCATGTGAGTTGATATTCATCACAACAAGGACCAAAAGGTTCATAACAAAGAGTCCAAAAGCTAGGTCATTTACCTAAGGATGCTGTTCAAGCTGTACAGATTTCTGGCCAGACAGACCAACTCTATCTTCAACCAGATAGTCCTGAAGATGTTGTTTATGAGTCACACCAATTGGCCACCACTCTGTCTTTCATGGATGATCTGGAATATGAAACTTCCTGGCCAGAAAAACAAAACAGCAGAGGTTTAGGGGACCATACCCGTTGTTGTGTGGGTTCAGGTAGTGCCCAAACTGAGCAGCTGGGCTTGCACCCGCATCCTCAAGGCTGGGGACAAGATCCTCAACCAGCTGGCCCTAGACTCTCACAAGGGCTGTGGCACCATCCTGCTTCTGGTCCTCTCAAGGTCTGGGAGATGTACTGGCATTTTGGCAAAGACATATGAACCCTACACAGCAACACCAAACCCTATGTCCACTGAAAGGGCCAGAAATTCAAGTGTGCCAGAGGCTTTTGAGCCAGCAGACACTACAAACACTAACCCTGGAAACTACTGTTTTCTTAAAAAGATTTTGGATGCAAACAAACAAACAAACCAGAGAAACAAACAGAAAACAACAGTGTAGTTGGCTGGACTGCTCAACCTCTACGTGTTACGGTAGGAGCGGCTACACAGTTTTTTGAAAATAACTTACAAAACAAAAAGAAAAAAATTTTAAATTCAGTCCTTGGTTTACAAATTGAATCATTGCAGAAGCAAAAACAGTTCTCTGAAAATGAATTAAGGTCATCTTGTTTTATTCCTTGAGATGTATGCGGATACTGCAGAAAATCTGGACATTAGAAAGTTAAACTGTCTGGTCATTTAAAAAAAAAAAGGGAAGGGGCAGTGCCTGTGGCTCAGTGGGTAGGGCACTGCCCCCATATACCAAGGGTGGCAGGTTCGAAGCCAGCCCGAGCCAAACTGCAAAAAAAAAATAGCTGGTGTTGTGGTGACCACCTGTAGTCCAGCTACTCAGGGGGCTGCGGCAGGAGAATAGCCTAAGCCCAGGAGTTGGAGGTTGCTGTGAGCTGTAATGCCACAGCACTCTACCGAGGGCAATAAAGTGATACTCTGTTTCTAAAAAATAAAAATAAATAAAAGAAAAGGAAAACTCAAAGAAGTGGTGCCCCAAGTCTCGACAAGGTAATTTTTTTGGCTTGGCTCCCGTAGCACAGTGGTTACAGCTCCAGGCACATACGTTGAGGCTCGCAAGTTTGAACCTGACCTATGCCAGCTAAAACAATGACAACTGCAACAAAAAAAAAGCTAGCCATTGTGGCAGGTACCCATAGTTCCAGCAACTTGGGAGGCTGAGGGAGGAAAATCCCTTGGGTCCAGGAGTTGCAGGTTGCTGTGAGCTGTGATTTTAAAGCACTCTATCCAGGGCAACATAGTGAGACTCTCTCTCTCTCTCTCTCTCTCTCTCTCTCTCTCTCTCTCTCTCTCTCTCAAAAAAAAAAAAAGTGGCACCTGTTGTCACGACCCATCGGGCCCCTATGGCCCTATGGCCCTGGTCTCGGTTACCACAGGAAGGAACCAGCCTAGAGGCAGATTAGAAGTGCAAGCTTCTAGGAGGCGGGCTAGTCCTTACTTGCAGGGTAGCCCCAAGCAACCTCCACACCAGCCTTCTATTGAGACCGTACAACACAGATGAGGAGAGTAATTAACAAATGACTACATGCTGAAGGCTCAGGCTCTTCCACAAAGAACACCTGTGCAGAATGGCCCGAGGGTCCACCCCTCAGCTGCAGATCATCTGGCTCAGATGTCCTCTGGCTCCTGACTTCCCCTACAGCCTGTGGCTTAAAGGAGTAGGGTGCTGGCCCCATATGCCAGAAGTGGTGGGCTCAAACCCAGCACTGCCCAAAAACTGCAAAAAAGAAAAAGGTAGGTAATTTTTCTCCTGTAGGACAGTGTTGGGTTCTTAGGGAAACTTTCTCTTTCCTCTTAGGTTGGTTTATTAAAAAGATCAACTCACACTTACGATCGATTAATAAGAGAAAGATTTATTTCCAAATATCATTCTCAATTTCTTGAGAATCAAGAATGATTTGTCAAAGTCCCAGTGATAGTCCATGGCTTTTAAAGATGGCTTTTAGAAGGGAGGGGGGAAGAAAAACTGGAAAGTATAGATTGGGTAAGTGGCTGCTGGAGGGGATGGGTAGATGGAGGAGCAACAGAGAGACAGGTATTGTTCTACAAATAACCTTATCACAGGTCTACTAGCATGTGATTCAGAGTCTAGCAGCCCTTTAAGATAAAGGGAAGTCTTTGTTTAAAGTTCCCTGGTTATGAATAGCCTTTAATTCAAAATAATCTTTATACTAAGGAATCATATTTTGGGGTAAAATTTCTTAGCTCCTTTCCCCTCTTCTGAAATTTCCCTAGAAGTCTCACATATTAAGAGCTGAGTTAGTAACTGGGAGAGAGAAATCAGGTTAGTCATTTAGTAATAAGATGTTTGAAAAGACATATAAGAACATAAATTAGAATGAGAATGAATAAGCAGAAAAGAACAGATCTGAGTACATTTCCCCACGCCCTATAACACCAATCTCCCATTTCTGGGAAGAGGTCAGTCCAAGAGAATGGTTTGCTTTGTTAATTTGATGAAGAATGCTTACCTTCTCCTTTAAGAGACGTACATCAGTCTCTATTTGCCCTGATTTTTTTTTTTTTTTGAGACAGCCTCAAGCTATTTCCCTGGGAAGAGTGCTGTGAGCATCACGGCTCACAGCAACCTCCAGCTCCTGGGCTCAAGCGAGTCTCCTACCTCAGCCTTCCAAGTAGCTGGGACCATAGGCGGCCGCCACAACGCCCAGCTATTTTTTGGTTGCAGCCATCATTGTCGTTTGGTGGGGGCCCGGGCTGGATTCGAACCCGCCACCTTAGGTGTATGTGCCTGGCGCCTTAGCCACTTGAGCCACAAGTGCCGAGCTTATTTGCCCCGATTGATTGGATAAAAAAAATTATCCCCAATAACAGCACAATTTTCTCCTTGAGCTGTCAAGGCATCCAAGATACAGCAATTTGAATTACAGCAGATGCTAGGCTGTTAACCGCTGGTTGAAGTGTTCTCAATGCCTGTATGGTAATGTTGAGTTATTCTTGTATTACTATGGAGAGATTCATGACTGTTCAATTTCATAAGTTCTGAATGTTGAGTAAAGGACCCTGAGCATTGAAAAGAACTTTGAGTTATGATATACAAGGGGATATATTATAATGTTACATTTCATATGCTTATAAGGTACAACCTTATGAACAAAAGAGCCCAAGTTGGTAATTTGACTGGTAATGTTAGCCTCCAGACTCAATTCAAGCACCACTCAGAGAGGCCGAACATCGCTTGCAAAAGCATGAGGAGTTTTTTCAAGCTCAGAGCCTGGGCTGTCCCCTTAAGGAAAAAAATTGGATCAGCCCTTACAGACTATTCAGGAGGTCCCTAAATACCCCTCCTGTCCCCTTCTACCCCTCTCTTGCCCCTCCCATCAGTTCATTCTGCCTGCTTTCCCTGATTGGTGGCAGGATGGTACTTGTCTTAAGCTGGTTGGTCTCAGGGTGGGTTTCTATTGCTTTGGACAGTACTTGTCTTAGGCTGATTGGTCTAGGGATGGGCTGCTATCACCCTGGGCAGATGTTGTATAAGGGTGCAAGTCATGGGGCAAGTGCAAGGGGGGGCATGATGTGGTTGCTCAACGTATCTGGTATGCAGCTGTAGCTCCAAATGGAGGCATTGGGGAGCAAACAACAAAATGGAGTTTGTCTGGGTCTTGCTGGCCTTCACAGTATTTAAAGTGGAGTACTTGGTAACACAGGGTGTCAAATAACTAAGTTCACAGGGTCCTGACCTAAGTGGGAACCATTTGTATACCTTGTTACCATACAATATAAAAAGACCAGTGTTATTTATGGATAGGGTCAGGTTAGAACCTGTGACTTTCCAGCCTGGGGTCTGCCATGTTTTCTTCTTCTCACTGGCATGTTCACATATCTGGTTGTCATGTGTTTCTGTTAATTTGTATGAACAGAATAGGTTGAGGAGTATTTGATGTAAAAGGCTTTTCGTTTGGCTTTGACAGTTATATGGTTTGCTCCTGTTGCCTAACCAAGTCAGTCCAGACTTTTGGTCTATCCAGATATAATCGTTAGTGCCTGGCAGCTTAACAAAGGGAAAGAGTGAACTATTCCAAGTTTCACAGGCCTAGCCTGTGGGCTGTTCATAACAGATGGTGATTTGACATGTATTGTCATTATGTAGGTTAGTGTTGGCATCATCTATGATCTTTGTGAGAAGTGCAAGAATGCCACTTTTGGAATTAAACCGTAGAGTTTGATCACAGTAGTGTTCCAGGATATCACCTAGAAAAGCATCATGACAATTTTCAGTGCAGAGGGGAAAGATGATGCTAATGATTTTACCTGAAAAAAAAAAAAAAAGAGTTGTACAGTTTTTCTGTGTCCAGTTATCTCACCAGCAGATGAAGTCAGAAGTTGCTTCTTCTCTGGCTGTGGATGCCACATCTTATCATTTGTCCATTTTCCAGATTGGTTCCACCAGGCACTCACATCAGTAGAGATAAAAATGAATTCAGATTCCTTTGAACGATACAGATGTTGACATAAGCAGCAATCAGATTGATTAGTGTGGCCAGGGATTGAAAGACAAATGCAAAGGGGTGCTGGGTCTGAGCTTGACCTGCTGGAGAAATAGTAAGAGTTAGTAAGAGTAAGGTATCACTTGAAAGAAGAGCCATAATGGAAGATGAAAAGAAGAGAGAATAGAATAGAGTGAGGCAACCTTCATTCAGCTTCCAATGTCTTAATTTCTGAGAGTGGAGGGGGATACTTAAAGGTAAAAGTGTTCAAGAGTGACTATCAGGAGTTTTAAAAGTAAGGAAAATAGAATTTAAATGAGGTTTCTTGATCTGTGATCTTGGCAACAGTTGTCTACTTCATGGAGTCATCTGTATCAGGGGCCTACGGGGACTGGCCCAGGGAATCCTTACTTTCAGGTCACCTGAAGGGGTCATCTTTCAATCATCTTGGTGAAATCTGGTGTGGCTCATGTGAATCCAGGAGGGCTTTTCTTTTACTTTTATGGCAGTATAGGTGGTTAGCAGTACTTTTTAAGGGTTTTCCCAGCAGGGTCACAGTGAATGTTGTCTTCTAAAAACTTTGATATATACAAGATCTCCTGGCTGAAAGGCATGGCAAGGCTTATCAGTTGGTGAGTCCATGCCCTTTTCACCTGTTAATGATATGCTTCAAGTACCTTAGTTAGTACCTGTATATAGCTGGTCATGGTATCAAATCGTTCACTCAGATCCCTATACTTTCCAGTCAGCTCAGGAGGTTTAGAGGTCCCAGTAGACATAGGGTGACTAAACACTATTTCAAAGGGTCTTAATCCATGTCTTCTGTTTGGGATATTATTCTGGCCATTTAAGTCCAATGTTTTGACATGTTTTGCCAAAGTTCTCTTTACGTCTACATTTTTACATTCTACCTGTCCTGAGGATTGAGGGTGATATAGGCTATGAAGTTTTTTTTTTTTGTTTTTTGTAGAGACAGAATCTCACTTTGTCATCCTCAATAGAGGGCTGTGGCATCACAGCTCACAGCAACCTCAGACTCCTGGGCTTAGGTGATTCTCTTGCCTCAGCCTCCTGAGTAGCTGGGACTATACGCATCCACCACAACACCCGGCTATTTTATTGTTGCAGTTTTGGCTGGGGCCGGGTTTGAACCCACCACCCTCTGTATATGGGGCTGGCATCCTACCCATTGAGCCATAAGTGCCACCCATGGGGTATGAAGTTTTTTTTTATTATTAAATCATAGCTGTGTACATTAATGCTAACATAGGGTAGTGTGTGGTGTTTCATATACAATTTGAAATATTTTCATCAAACTCGTTAACATAGCCTTCATGTCATTGTGTTAAGACATTTATATTCTATTTTTAGAAAGAATCACTTATACGCTTATAAGATAAACCATAGAGGTGATCCCACCAATCACCCTCCTTCCACCCATCCACCTCCTCCCCTCCCCTTTCCCTCCCCCCCCCCATATTCTTAGGCTATAATTAGGTTACAGCTTTCATATGAAAGCTATAGTTTCATAATAGGACTGAGTACATTGGACACTTTTTCTTCCATTCTTGAGATACTTTCTAAGAAGAACATTTTCCAGCTCCATCCATGTAAACATGAAGGAAGTAAAGTCTCCATCTATCTTTATGGCTGCATAATATTCCATGATGTACATATACCACAATTTATTGATCCATTCGTGGGTCAATGGGCACTTGGGTTTCTTCTATGACCTAGGAATTATTAATTGGGCTGCGATAAACATTCTGATACAAATATCTTTGTTGTACTGTGATTTTTGGTCTTCTGGGTATATACCTAATAAAGGAATTGTAGGATCAAATGGCAGGTCTATTTTAAGTTTTCTAAGTGTTCTCCAGACATCTTTCCAAAGGAATGTGTTAGTTTGCATTCCTACCAGCAGTGTAGAAGTGTTCCCTTTTCTCCACATCCACGCCAACATCTCTGGTTTGGGGATTTTGTGATGTGGGCTAATCTTACTGGAGTTAGGTGATATCTCAAAGTAGTTTTGATTTGCATTTCTCTCATGATTAAGGATGGTGAGCATTCTTTCATATATCTGTAGGCCATGTGCCTATCTTCTTTAGAGAAATTTCTTTTCAAATCCCTTGCCTACCCTGAGATGGGATCACTTATTCTTTTTTTGCTAATACATTTGAGTTCTCTATAGATTCTGGTTATTAATCCTTTGTCAGAGATATAACTTGCAAATATCTTCTCCCATTCTGAGGGCTGTCTACTTGCTTTACCTGTGATCTTGGCTGTGCAGAAGCTTTTTAGTTTGATCAGGTCCCAATAGTGTATTTTTGATGTTGCTTCAATTGCCTGGGGGGTCCTCCTCATAAAATTTTCACGCAGGCTGATTTCTTCAAGTGTTTTCCCCTGCACTTTCTTCTAGTATTTTTATATTTTTATAGTTTAAATCTTTAATCCAGTGAGAGTCTGTCTTAGTTAATGGTGAAAAATGTGGGTCCTACTTCAGTCTTCTACAGGTCGCCAGCCAGTTCACCCAGCACCATTTGTTAAATAGGGAATCATTTCCCCACTCAATGTTTTTAATTGGCTTGTCAAAGATCAGATAGCAGTAAGTAGCTGTATTCATCTTTTGGCTCTCTATTCTGTTCCATACATCTACCTCTCTGTTTTTGTGCCAGTACCATGCTGTTTTGGTCACTATTGATTTATAGTACAGGCTGAGGTCTGGTCACGTGATTCCACCTGCTTTGTTTTTATTTCAAAGTAATGTCTTGGCTATTCGAGGTTTTTTCTGATTCCATATAAAGTGAAATATTATTTTTTCGAGATCTTTAAAGTATGACAGTGGAGCTTTAATAGGGATTGCATTAAAATTATATATTGCTCTGAGTACTATGGACATTTTAACAATGTTGATTCTTCTCAGCCATGAGCATGGTATGTTTTTCCATTTGTTTATATTTTCAGCTATTACTTTTCTTAGAGTTTCATAGTTCTCTTTATAGAGATCTTTCACATCCTTTGTTTGACAAACTCCCAAATATTTCATCTTCTTTGGCACTACTGTGAACAGAATGGAGTCCTTGACTATTTTTTCAGCTTGGCTGCTTAAAGGCTACCAATTTATGAGTGTTGATTTTGTAACCTGATACGCTGCTGTATTTCTTTATCACTACTAAAAGGTTTTTAATAGAATCCCTGGTGTTTTCCAGATATACAATCATATCATCTGTGAAGAGTGAAAGTTTAATCTCTTCTGACCATATATGGATACACTTGATTGCTTTTTCTTCCCTGATTGAGATGGCTAAAACTTCCATTACAATGTTGAAGAGCAATGGAGACAATAGGCAACCTTGCCTCATTCCTGATCTGAGTGGAAATGGTTCCAATTTAACTCCATTCAATACAATATTGGCTGTGGGTTTGCTGTAGATGGTCTCTATCAGTTTACGAAATGTCCCTTCTATACCTATTTTCTTTTTTTTTTTTTTTGAGATAGGAGCCTCCAACTGTCCCCCTGGGTAGAGTGCTGTGGCATCACAGCTCACAGCAACCTCCAACTCCTGGGCTCAAGTGAGTCTCCTGCCTCAGCTTCCCAATTAGCTGGGACCACAGGTACCCACCACAATGCCCAGCTATTTTTTGGTTGCAGTCATCATTGTTGTTTGGCGGACCCAGGCTGTATTCGAACCTGCCACCTTGGGTGTATGTGGCTGGCATCTTAGCCACTTGGGCCACAGGCACCAAGCCTATACCTATTTTCTTAAATGTTCTGATCATGAAGAAATGCTGGATATTATCAAAAGCTTTTTCTGCATCAATTGAGAGAATCATATGGTCTTTGTTTTTTAATTAGTTTATGTGCTGAATTATATTTATAGATTTACATATGTTGAACCAACTTTGAGATCCTGGGATAAAACCCACTTGGTTGTTGTGTATAATTTGTTTGATGTGTTGCTGGATTCTGTTGGTTAGGATCTTGTTGAATATTTTTGCATCAATATTCATTAGTGATATTGGTCTCTAATCTTCTTTTCTTGTTGGGTCTTTTCCTGGTTTGGGGATCAAGGTGATGTTTGCTTCATAGAATGTGTTGGGTAGTATTCTGTCTTTTTCTTTATTTTGGAAAAGGTTGAGTAATATAGGTACTAGTTCCTCTTTAAAGGTTTGGTAGAATTCTGACGTGAATCCATCTGGTCCCAGGCTTTTCTTTTTAGGGAGATTTTGTATAGTTGATGCTATTTCAGAACTTGATATAGGCCTGTTCAACATTTCCACATCATTCTGGCTAAGTTTTGGGAGTTGGCGTGCTTCCAAGTATTGATCAATTTCCTTCATATTTTCATATTTCTGGGAATAAAGTTTTTTTGTAAGATTCATTAAGAATTTTTTGAATTTCTAAGGGGTCTGTTGTTATTTCATCTTTACAGTTTCTGATTGATGAGATTAGACATTTTACTCCTTTTTTCTTGGTTAGGTTGGCCAAAGGTTTATCCATTTTATTGACCTTTTCAAAAAACCAACTTTTTGATTTATTGATCTTTTGTATAATCCTTTTATTTTCAATTTCATTTAATTCTGCTCTAATTATGGTTATTTCTTTTCTTCTGCTGGATTTAGGATTGAAATGTTCAAGTTGTTAACTTCTTCTCTTTCCCTTCTCTTGTAGAAGGCTTGCAATGCTATAAATTTCCCTCTTAGGACTGCCTTTGTTGTATGCCAGAGGTTCTGATAACTTGTATCTTCATTATCATTTTGTTCTAAAAATTTGGTAATTTCTTCTTCTTGATCTCGTTTCTGACTCATCTATCATTCAGCATAAGATTATTTAGCTTCCATGTTTTTGTATGAGTCTGCAGATTCCTGTTGCTACTGAGTTCAACTTTTATACCATCATGGTCCGAGAAGATGCATGGAATAATTTCTATTCTTTTAAAATTTGCTGACTTTTGACCTAAGATGTGGTCAATTTTGGAGTATGTTCCATGGACTGGTGAGAAAAATGTGTATTCAGTTTTGTTAGGATGAAATGTTCTGTAGATGTTTGTTAAATCCACAAGTTGAATATTTCAATTTAAATCTAAAATTTCTTTGCTAAGCTTCCTTTTGGAGGATCTATGCAGCACTGCTAAAGGAGTGTTAAAATCTCTGACTATGCAGCTCGGTGCCTGTGGCTCAAGTGGCTAAGGAGCCAGCCATGTATACCTAAGGTGGCGGGTTTGAATCCAGCCCAGGCCCAGCAAACAACAATGATGGCCAGGCGTTGTGGCCAGAGCCTATAGTCCCAGCTACTTGGGAGGCGTAGGCAGGAGACTCACTTGAGCCCAGGAGTTGGAGGTTGCTGTGAGCTGTGATGTCACAGCACTCTACCCAGGGGGACAGCTTGAGGCTCTGTCTCAAAAAAACAAAAAACAACAACAACAAAAAAACTCCAACTATGATGGAGCTGGGAGAGATCAAGTTGCTCATGCCTGTTAGAGTGTCTCTTATAAATTGAGGTGCATTCTGGTTGGGTGCATAGCAATTAATAATTGAGATCTCATCATATTGAGTATTACCCTTAACAAATATAAAGTGGCCATCATTATCCTTGCTTACTTTTGTTGGTTTAAAACCTATTGTATCTGTGAATAAAATTGCAACACCTGCTTTTTTCTGCTTTCCATTTGCTGGAATATAGATGATTATCCCTTCACCCTGAGTCTATAATTATCTTTTAAGGTAAGATGAGATTCTTGTATACAACAGATGTCCAGTCTGAGTTTCTGTATCTAATCAGCCAATCTGTGCCTCTTTAGACGACAATTTAAGCCGTTCACATTGATTAAAATTATAGATAAGCCTGGTAAAATTTTTGTATTGAGTTGCTTGCTCAAAAGTCCAATGGACATTTTTAATCCTTTCATCACTGTGGAAGTTGGAATTTGATCAAAAGTTTCTGAGTGAGTTTATTTTTGTAGTGGAAGATTGCACTGGTCATTATGGAGGATGGTTCTGAGAATTTCCTGGAGAGCTGGTTTAGTTATCATAAATTTCCTCAACATGTGGATATCATTAAAATATTTAATTTCTCCATCATAGATGAAACTCAGTTTAGCTGAATACGGAATCCTGGATTGAAAGTTGTTTTGTTTTAGGAGATTAAAAGTTGATGACCACCATCTTCTAGCCTGAAAGGTTTCAGCAGAGAGATCTGTAGTCATTCTAATTTTCTTCCCTTTGTAGGTTATAGTTTTCTTACATCTGGCTGCTTTTAGAATTTTCTCTTTCATATTACTTCACTTTAGTGAAGTTCATTATGATGTGTCTAGGGGATGTCTTATTTGGGTTGAGTCCCACTGGAGTTCTGAAACTGTCTGCTATCTGAATTTCAATATCTCTTGGCATATCTGGATAGTTCTCTTGCATAATTTCATGAAGAAGAGCCTCTGTGTTTTGTGAAGCAAGTTCATTGCCTTCAGGGATTCCTATAACGTGAATATTAGTTTTCTTCAAATTATCCCAGAGCTCTCTGAAAGAATGATCCATTTTTGCTCACCATTTCTCTTCGTCTTTGAGTGCTTGGGCACATTCAAAAGCTTTTTCTTCAATGTCAGAGATCCTTTCTTCTGCCTGCCCCACTCTGTTAGTAAGGGATTCTACTGAATTTTTCAGATCCTTGAGGGCTGCAAACTCTTGTCTCAGTATGTCAAAATCTTTGGTCGTTTTATCTTTGAAATCATTGAATTTTTGAGACATCTTTTTAATAATTCCTTGAAATTCTAATTCTCTCCCTTCCTCCATTCTGTTGATCTTATTTGCTATCCAGACACTGAACTTGATTTCTGACATCTCAGTCATCTGTTTATGGATGGGGTCTTCAGTTGCATCTGCCATGTTCTTCCTTGGGGGGGGGGGGTGATCTAGTCTGGTTATTCATGTTGCCAGAGTTTCTCTGCTGATTCCACTCCATGCTGTTAGATAGCAGGGGTCTGCTGGCAGCTCAGGTATGACTGCCTCTGGTGCTCTGTGAGGTCAGAAGGACCAACCTGGCAAATAAATTAGTCTGGGAAGGTTGATGTCTCCTTCCCCACCTTGCACATCTGTCACACCCAGTCACTGATAACCCCTTTAAGGCTGGGGCTGTGACCTGGTTCCCCTCAATGAGCAAATGCCCCAGGAGTTTACACCTGCCTGAATCAGAGAGAGATCTATTTCTCCTCAGCCAGGTCTCTGTTCTCGGTCACTATCTGGCAGGAGGAGGTGAGGCCTGACAACCTCAGATGCTTAATGGAGGTGGGACAGTTCACTCAATTCCAGCCCCTCCCCTGATGGATATTGCTGGCAGAACAGCACAACTTCACAGATTTTGTTTCTGTCCTGGTTGTCAGACACTGCTTGAGGTGACAGAAACCACAACTCTGTTCTGGGCAGTGGCAAGCAGTTGCAGTTCCCTGAGCTATCAATACCTGCCTCTGACTGCCTGCCTTTGTCTCAGCTAAGATCTCCTGGGGGCCAGGTGCATCTCAGCCTCAGTAATGCAGAGCTCTGACACAGCTCCTACCTGGAAGTCTGCCTGCTGCCGTGCATATTCTAGGCCCCGCGCTCCTTTACTCATGTCCCAGATCCATCCACCAGTAGCTGCCACCAGAGAAGGTGCCTGGCTTCCTCTGGTTGCCCAGAGACAGGGTGTGCCTATCCGGGATAGCCACCTCAGGGGGCCATGAGCCTTATTGTTGCCCCTGCTGCTGTTGTTCTATGCCTGGGGGCACCGCCATTACTCCTAAATGGTGCCCTCTTTGCTGACCATCCTTTCCTTACTCCCATGCCACAGAATCAGCACAGCCAAGCAAGGGCCCTTCCCCAGCCCACACCTCTTGAGAAAATGCCCCAAATTCTGGATTCCATGGGGGACAGGCTTCCAAACCTCAGGGTGAGAGTGGAGGGGAGGGCTGAAGGTTCAGAGTTACAGACAGAGAGTATATACAGGTTTATGGCTGGCAGGAGACTGCCATGGCACCCTAGTACAGGTAAGAGGTCCTGTTTATTAGAGGGTCTCTCTCGTGGGATGGGATGGGAGAACATTTGGACTCTGCTCACTTGTTTGTATGGAGTTTACTGCGACCCCTTCTCATGGTGGAAGAGACTCCCATCCTCTTGGTGATGGATTCAGTACCTTTTGTTTGTATCTTTGGGGTCACAGCTGGCCTCAGCAGGGATTTATGCATTCTTCAACCTTCTCTCTTGGCTCAGCTCCAAACCATAAGCTTACTTACTAAACTTCTGTCTTTTAACTCCTTCTGGATGGGAACCTCTGTGGAAAGCTAGCTGCAATCCGCCATCTTACCTCTGCCCTGGAGTATGAAGTTTTAATGAGTACCCCAGAGCCTTTGCAAGTAGATGATTTATTTTTGCTGTGAAATGCGTTCCTAGATCTGATTCAATCCATAAATGTATACTAAATTGAGGAATAATTTCAGTTACCAATTTCTTTACTACTGTTGTAGCATTTGCACATCTAGTTGGGTAACATTCAGTCTACTCACTAAACATACAGACAATAAATAAGCAGTGAGAAAAGCCTAAAACTGGAGGTAAATCTATAAAATCAATTTGGTGGGCTGCAAAAGGCCATGCGGGTCTTTGGGGGCTCCCTAAAGATTTGTCTCCTCCAGAGACTTGGTGAGATTTACAAATAGTACACTGGGAAATAATTTGTTCAGAGAGTTTGTAGATTCCAGGGCAGTACCAACTATTTTTTAGTTCTTTAATTATCCCCCATTTGCACATTTGGTGCGAGATAAGTGCAAGTTAAAAAGTTAAAAGAGGCTCAGTGCCTGTGGCTCAAGTGGCTAAGGTGCCAGCCACATACACCTGAAATGGCGGGTTCGAATCCAGCCTAGGCCTGCCAAATGATAATGACTGCTGCAACCAAAAATAGCCAGTCATTGTGGCAGGCATCTGTAGTCCCAACTACTTGGGAGGCGGAGGCAGAAGAATTACTTGAGCCCAGGAGTTGGAGGTTGCTGTGAGCTGTTATGCCCCAGCACTCTACCAAGAGAGATAAAGTGAGAATCTGTCCCTAAAAACAAACAAACAAACAAAAAACATAAAGGCCAGTCATAATCAGGGAGCATTGGAAGAGGCCTTTTTAATATCTACATAAAACCTGAGTAATCTGATTGGGAATCAAAAGGGGCTGCTGACTTCCTTATTTCATGCTAATAGCTCTGGCCCCAAGGTCATCTGAAGCAGGATACCTGTCTCTGAGGTTAATCTATAAATAAATCTGTTTCCACCCATCTACCCACACTCGCACGTAGCAACCACTTGTTGCACCTACACTTTCCACATTCTTCCCACTACCTTCCAAAAGGCATCTATAAAAGTCTCTGATCATCACTGAATCTATGGGTAATCATTCATGTGCTTCCACCCATACACATGATATTTAGAATTAAACCTTTTTTTTTTCTTTGTTTCTTTGTTTTTTCAGACAGAGTCTCAAGCTGTCTCCCTGGGTAGAGTGCCATCACATCACAGCTCACAGTCACCTCCAAACCTTGGGCTCAAGCGATTCTCTTCTCTAGCCTCCCAAGTATCCGGGACTACAGGTGCCTCCCATAATGCCCAGCTATTTTTTTTTTTTTTTGCCATTGTTGTTTTACCTGGCCCAGGCTGAGTTCTAACCCACCAACCTCAGTGTATGTTTCTGGTGCCCCACCAACTGAACTCTGGGCGCTGCCCAATCTTTCTCTTATTAATCTACCACACTTACAAACACACATACACAAATTTTAAAAAACTACCACAATTGTAAGTTAATCTTTTAATGAAGCAGCCAAGGGGAAAAGGCGGGTTTTGCCATGATCCCTACATATACAAGGTGATTTCTTATAATGTCACATTTTGTATGTCTATGAGGTACCTACCACCTTACGAATAAAAGAGGCCAAGTTTGTAATTCGACTGGCATTTCCAGAGCCTTGCATTCCTAGGTTATGAATTCAAAATCCAACTTAAATTTATTCTTCTAAATTGCAAGAATGGCTGGTCTTCAAAGTGAAATCATACAAAAATTAGAGCTGAGGTGAGAGGGAGATTGGTGTGCTCTCACCTAAGAGGTACAATGTAAAGATATATGGCACACCTCACAGGTGACAGGCACATCTACAACACAAACTTGAGCTCACAAAGATAAACTACGTACCCTAATAATTTCTACCCCCATATTAATCTGAAATTTATAAAGAAAGAGGAGATGAAAAAATAAAATGTATTTTCATTGTTTAAATATCTATATTGGAGCCAGTGTCTTACTCTGTTGCCACAGACCTGAGTGCAGGAATTTCATAGCTCACAGCAAGGTCAAATTCCTGGGCTCAAGCAAAACTCATGGCTCAGCCTCCCAAGTAGCTGGGACTATAGGCCCCACCACACCCATGCCCACGCTTTCCACTCCAATCAACAACACTGGCTAATGTTTATATCCTTGTAGAGACAGGGCCTTACTCTTGCTCAGGTTGATCTTCAACTCCTGAGCTAAAGCAATTCACCCGCCTCAGCCTCCCAGAGATATAGGATGGTAGACATGAGCCTTGGAGCTCGGCCTCTTTGAATATATGAAAAAATCATTATGAACTCAGCGCCCATAGTTCAACAGTCAAGGCACTGGCCACATGCACCAGGGCTGGTGGGTTTGAACACAGCCTGGACCTGCTAAAAGCAATGAAAACCACCATAACAACAGAAAACTAGAAAGGGGCGGCACCTGTGGCTCAGTGAGTTGGGTACCGGCCCCATATACTGAGGGTGGCGGGTTCAAACCTGACCTTGGCTGAACTGCAACAAAAAATAGCTGGGTGTTGTGGCGGGCGCCTGTGATCCCAGCCAGTCAGGAGTCTGAGGCAAGAGAATTACCTAAGCCCAAGAGCTGGAGGTTGCTGTGAACTGTGAGGCTACAGTACTCAACCAAGGGTGATAAAAGTAAGACTCTGTCTCTAAAAAAAAAAAAGCTAGAAATTGTGGTAGACGCCTGTGGTCCCAGCTACATGGGAGGCTGAGGCAGGAGAGCTGCTCGAGCTCTGAAGTTTGAGGTTGCTGTGAGCTGTGATGCCACTGCACTCTACCCAGGGTGACATGGTAACACTATCTCAAAAAAAAAAAAAGAAAGAAAAAGAAAAAATTTTCATTTCTCAAAATGTATATATATGGCTCGGCGCCTATGGCTCAATCGGCTAAGGCGCCAGCCACGTACACCTAAGGTGGCAGGTTCGAATCCCCAGCCCAGGCCGCCAAACAACAATGATGGCTGCAACCAAAAAATGGCCGGGCGTTGTGGCAGGCGCCTGTGGTCCCAGCTACTTGG
>CAUYQV010057244.1:0-11353 GCA_963574575.1 Galagoides demidoff | reverse complement strand
GCCCTCCCTGCTGGGTTTCCTGGCTTCTCCACCATTTGCATTAAATTCTTTAAATGCATTTCATTAAAATCCTGCATTAAATTCTTTCTGATGTCCACATTTGCAGTGAGTGGCTTCTGTTTTCTCATTTTGCCTCTGACTGATATACTTAGTAAGTGTCCAGTAATCCAGAGTGCTTTTTCCTGGCTGCTATTATTGTGTCATTTACCCACCAATGGCCTGAAGAGTAACCATTATATGCCGGTTTTCCTAAGTGAGGAAACTTGAGTCTCTGCTGCATTAGTGACTAGCTCAAAGAGAAGCTGGTGACTTCAAAGAGAAGTCCTCTCTTGTTTGCTATCCTAATCTTCAAAGTGCACAGCATTTCCTGCAAGTCTCATCAGGGATAATGACAAATCCTCTTGCCCCAATCAGGAAGAATTTCAGAGGGGCAGTGAGTGACATTGCTAAGAATCTATACCTTCTAAGTCCTAATAGAGAATACTAGACCCTAGACAACATCTCTCCTCTTATTTGATAAGAGTCAGTTGTGTTACCAGAATCCCTTCCTACCAGGCATCCAGAATCATGACGGAAATGAATCTTCAAATATTGACATTTAAATGGGAGCCTCCCTGCAGCTAACAATAGGAGTGCTTTCTGCAATTCGATTATTCTGTTCAGAACAGCCTTCCTGTGTGCTCCAAAAATTACCTGAACCATCTGTGTTTTTAGATGTCAATTAAAAAACAAAAACAAAGTAAAACTAAAATCCTCACTGAAGTCTTTTTACTTAGAGTCCTTACTCTTCTTTTTTATATTTTGTTGAATACTGACAAATAATAGTTGTATGTATTTATGGGGTACAAAGGGATGTTATGATTATGTGTATAATGTAAAATGATGGAATCAAGCCCCCTCTTAGCATACCCATCACCTCAAATCCATACCATTCATTCTCCTGTTAACTGAAACATCTACATTTCTTCTAACAAGATTAGAACTTGGAGGGATGCAGAATTTGGAATTTGGCACTCCCAGGAGAGTACTCACTGATCTCTGGAGGTTCCAGGGGCTAAAAAAAAAATGCATGTGAACAAATTCATCATGGAAATGATGATTTTAAAAAACCCTGTAACCAGACCAAATGTGTTTTAATTCTTCAGATTTATGTCCTCTCAATTTGGTGAGAACTTCAGAACCCATTTAGACCAACCCTCCCTAACCTCCATCCTCTACAGGTGTGTCTGCTTTCTCTGGCAAACTCTGAGTCCTTCTATTGTTCTTAACAGCTTCATCGAGGTACAACTGACATATAACAAAGTACATATGTTTAAAATGTATAATTGGTAAATTTTTCACACAAGTGAGTATGCATCCATGAAGCCGTCACCACAATCAAGACTGTGAACGCATTCACCAAAGACTGGGGGTGAGGTAGTGAGAGGCTATGTTTACTCAGGGAGTTTTATTTTGTTATTATCTTTAAAAGTGTATGGTTCAATGTTTTGTAGTAAGGTAACAAAGTTGTGCAACATCACCATTATCTAATTTGAGATTATTTCCTCACCCCTAAGAAAAACAGTCCCCACATAGTCACACTATCATTCCCATTTCTTCCTTCACCCTCTACCCCTACCCACAGGCAACCAGCCATCTACTTTCTGTCTATAGATTTGCTTATTTGGGGCAGTTCATATAAAGGAAATCATGGACAATGTAGACATTTGGCTTTATTCTCTCCACAGGATGTTTTCAAGGTCCATCCACATTACAGCATGTATCAATACTTCACACATTTTTATTGTTGAATATGCTCTATTATGTGGCTATGCCATGTTTTCTTTATCTTTTTATCGGCTGGTAGGCATTTGGATTGTTTCCACTTTGGGGCTGTTATGAATGGTGTTGCTATGAACATAGCAAACCTTCAGCTAGAATTTTTAGCACAACATTGAACAGCAACAAAGTCACACTCTTATCTTTTCCCCAGGATCTTAGGGAGAAAGCTTTCTGTCTTCTGTGATAAGAAATGATAGGAATTCAGGTGTCTTGAATCACTATCATCTCTTATTTAATAGCAAAGTAGGGGCAATGAAAAATGGTCAGATTCTGGATCAATTCTGGATAAATTTTGAGATATGGAGGACTAGATGTGATGCATGAGCAAAAGTGATTGGTGTCCAGACTGACACCAAGATTTTAACCTGAGAGACTGAAACAAGGGAGTGTCCATTGCTAAGGTGGACAGTCTGTGGTGGGGCAAGCTCTGGTGAAGGCGGCCAGCAGCCTAGAGGCTAAACTTGCTGAACATCAGCACATTTACCCCCTGTCTGGGGCAGGCACTGCCTCTTACCACCCTAATATCCATTCTCTCTTTCCTTTCAAAAAGACTCTGATTCCAATCAGTGGGCCTATACACCCAACCAAAAACAACAAAACAAAACAAAACACTTTATTTTCTAGCCTCCCTTGCAGCTAGGATTCGGAATTCTGGCCAGGTGGGATTGGATTTCTGGAACAAGCATGCTCTCCTGACATAGAAGCTTCCCCTTATTTCTAGTCATTTACTTAGCCTGCTTCCTGCCCAGAATCTGTGGTGAGGCAGTCCTGTGGCCATCATGAGGATGAAAACCACACAAGGATGGCACAGAAGAAAGGCAGAGAAAGGCCTGGACACTTGGAACAGCATGAAGTGCTGACCAGCATCAGGATGCTTTCTTTGGTCTTCTTGTAAAAAAAAAAAAACCTATTTGGCTAAGCCACTGCTTTCAGGTCTTTAGTAAAAGAAGCCAAATGCAATCTGTATTAATATAATGCCTTTGTCTGAGTCAGTTTAAATAACAGTAAACTGAGTGCTAGAAACCCACTCTACTCTTTGGTATTAAATTCACTAACCATATTATCATCTGCCTCTCAAAAGCCCACTGTGTGCACAAAAACATAATGAGAAGCTGTGCCTTCTAGAAATCCAAGTACACTACACCCAGGCCTCTGCCCTAATCTATCTGTTTAATAATGTCATCCAAAAAGGGGCAGGCAGTCAGGCCTCTCTAGTTCTTGAGTTCTGGTATCTGCTGCCTGTGACCCCCTCTTTCTGAGTGTTCACAGACCTCTTACCCAGTTATCTGCATCCGTGTTTTCCTTAGTGGCACACTGGGCCCACCAGTTGATAATCTGTAGTCTCTGCGTTCTTCTCATCATTCGATATAACCATCACAACTGTCTGTCTCTGGTTTTCTCTCTCCTCTCCCACTTGCAGTGTTTCTCAGAGCTCCCCTCACTGGAGCAGACACAGGCAGCTACCAACACTCAGAGCAGCAAGTCCCCCTCTCCACTCCTCTGCCTTGGCTTCCCCCTCCTCACAAGGTGCTCATTCTACACTCACCCTCAGAGAGCAGGAACAGCTCAGCTTACCTTGTGTAGTTTGCCAACATTACACCGTCCACCTTTCCTATTTCTATTCTTTTTAAAACCATTGCACAAATGCTCCTGTCCACTTGGGCCTCCTGGTCCTGTTCTTACAAATTGTGGCACTCTCTTTCCTACTCATCCTTGGAGTACGTCCTTCCTTCATTTTCTTTAATAATCTTTTTGTTTTGGACTAATTTTAGATTTACAGAAAAGTTGCACAGATAGTATGTAATTTCCACAGACTCCTTACCCAGTTTCTCCTAATGTCAACATCTTATTTAACCATGGCAAATTCATTAAAACTGAAATGTTAACATTGGTACCTTAATCAGCTATGTAAACTGCAGACTTCATGCAGATTTCACCAGTTTTCTCTCTACTGTCCTTTTTCCATCCCAGGATCCAGTCTAGGATCCCATGTTGCAGGTAACCTGTGTTTATTTTTCATCTCAGTTACGAAAGTTCCTGCAACACTCTTTTCCCTTCCTCAGCAGGATTATTTGATTTGGATGAGAGGGGTCACTGTCTCCCTCACAACTAACTTTGTTTGATTTTCAAGGCATAGGGTTTTTTCCTTGGAATGCCTTCCCTTCAAGGAGCTTATGCCATTGGATGAGACCCTGGTTAATATTCAGGATACTCAGCTCAAAATTTGTGGTGAAATGGTTGGCTCACTCAAATTTCTTTTCAGCTCTATGTCACCAGACATTTGTCCCTGTTGGTCAAAAATAAGTCTAGAGTAGGCACATCCCTTGCAGACTCTTTCTAATCTTCTGACACATCCTACCTAAGTAGATTTGCCCTCGGTAGAAACTCAGACAGGTGCAGGGACCCTCAGCATGTGGCCCATGGTGTAACTGTGTGAGGGCTTCTCTCAGAGGCCCCTTAAGAAGGGATGTTCTAGGAGCATCTGGAAAGAGAGGACAGCACTGTCAGGCACAGCAGGTACCTCTGTAGGCTGTCAGCTGATTGTCCCCAGTTGACAATCACCTCGGCCCACAAAGTCAATAAACCTTTAAGTAGGTTAAAAAGGTAAGTGTTGATGAGCACAGCTCTGAGTCCAGTCCTGCCAGGGAGGGACTCATGAGACCTCCTGCTGGATAAGAGGCAGGGCCATGACTGAATGGGATAGTCTTCCTCACCACAGTTTCAACCGAAATGTAGCTTGAAGAAGCAAAATAAAAACTGGTGTAGTTATGAGAGATATCTGGTCACTGCATGCGGCATTTCTTTCTAATGATCTGACATTTCTTAATGTTATTTGATGCACAAAGAGTTGAATGTGTATTTAAGTATTCTTATCTATGTAATATTATCTCTATCCATTGGAGTAACTGAAATTCTGAATTGGCCAGAACTCATCTTGAAAATACAAAAAGTCTTGAACTGAACTGGATTGAATTTCTAGCACCTGCCACAAAATCTAAGACTCTCTGCTGTGATTTTTAAAGGCCTAGTTAAGACCTACAAGAGCCCTCATGATTTATTTTTAGAGTGAGCATGAATGTTACATGGTAATTAGAAGGGGTCACAGTCATAATATCAGAGCACAAACACGGATAGTGGACAGTATTCCAAGTGAATAAGATATGAATATTGAACGCTCACACTATAAGTTTCTCTCTCTATTTTTAGTCCTGTTGAAATCAGTCCACAAACACCAACAATTGGTTCAGGAGTCACATTTGTTTGAAAATCAAGAGTCTGAGATCTAGGTCTTTCCCCAGGACATAGGTCCACATAAAGCTAGGTGGATTTGCATGTTCTTTTGACATCTTTGACAGGTAGGAACCAGGACGTGACCCAGTTAGAGGAGGTCTGAGTTTAGGTGGGGAAAGGCAATAGAAAGATTACCTGGTCCTACTAGAGCAGCCGCTCAGAGGAAGAGATGTCTCCTGGCACCCACGGAACTCTGTTAGGGATTAGCTGTGAGCCTCAGGCATGACTAATATCTTCGTGATGGGTGAGACACCCTCTCCTTTAGCAATGCCCCTGGAAAATTACCGTCTATTAAAGTACAGAATATTTTTCCTAGAGGCAGACATTTCAAGGTACCTTCAAGTAGCCTTTAATTATTTGTGATCTCAACCTCTCAAAATTTCATTCTCAGAAATCTGGGCACTAACCTTAGAGAATCAATTAGACGAATTAGAAGTAAAAATGAAAATAACAATGAGAGGAAATGATAGGCCTGTTAGTTTTCTAGCTACCATGTAAAACACATAGAGTCATTATTTTTAAAAAGAACAAAATGATTAATAAAAATTATAAATTATGTAACATATTACTATTGGAATATAGGATTATTGCTGACATGGCTATTTAAGCAGTATTTTAATATTCCCACAAAGGAGGAGACAGTTGGCTAGGACTTAGCGTTCTCATTTGGAATGTGGTTCAAAGAGTCACAATAACAACAACTACAAATATTCCCTTTATTTTTATAGGAAAAATTACATAAAAAGTTGGTCATAGGCAAGTGCATGTGGTGAATGCATACAGCCAGTTCCACAAGTGGACGTCCAAAATCTACTACTGAGATAAATCAAGATTTGTGTGTGATCATAATGGTTCTCTATCCTATTTTAATTCCATAGATAATGCTCCCTACTACTCATCAAAGGAGAATATTTATTATTTGTTATGTACTTGTAACGTACCAGGTGCTGGGTAACCCTAGGCCAGCATTTAAAGTTCGGGTGGGCTAAACTTTACATGCATTATCCTGCTTCACTCTCACAGTAATTCGATGAGTGTGAGCCTGTTTGCCCGATGCTGCAGGTCAGGAAACTAAAGCTTGGGGTGTTAACCCATGGAAGGTTATTTGGAGCCAGGACTTTAATCCGGGTTGCTCTGACCTGAAAGTAAGAACCCCAGACCCACACACAGGAGATGCAAATGTCCAAGGAGAGGAAAGAAGACCAGAAGGTTAAGATGAAGGCAGACCCATGCTGGGTATATCTGAAAGAGAGATACTAGTGAAGAGTGACTTCATCGGGACTCTCCGGCGGTGCCCGGTAAAATAATGCAGCCTGCAAAAAGGAGAACCTTGAGGGAAAGAAAAATACTTCAGCTAAACAGAGGGGAAATTACCCACTTTAAACTTCCATCATTCTTGGTCTGGGCGGCAGCTCTCGTTTTTTCCTTTTCTCTAGTTAGCAGCTGGAGAGCACAGGGACCTGAGGAGGAAGAAATGGAGGGGGGCGGCTCAGGGGCACGTGGACAGGGCCCATAGCACGGGCAGTGGGGAGGTGTCCCAGCGTACCTGAGGCCCGTCTGCTAAAAGGACTTTGCAGTGGAGCCTTTGTATTTAATATATTCACTGACGTGTGAGTTGCATTTAACTCACTCTAGTCTTGAGCCTGGGACCCTGTGAAGCCCCCCTGGGGTGTTACCTCATCCTCCAGGAACTAATGGATAGGTGAGACAGTCCACAGCAAACCTGTGTGCTGTGAAACTTCTGCTCATTGTTCTTGCTGTCAGTTGGCGTGTTTCCCCCACCTCCTGTTGCCCTGCCCCAACTGGCTCGCCCAAGAGCACCACACTGAACAGTATCCTCCAATTACCAGAACTTATCTGATGGCACCTTTCTCCTGGAATATTTGCCTGGCTGCTTTTTGAAGGAAATTGACATGGTAGTATGTAGCTACATGGCCTTGTTGCTCATACTTAGGGGGTATCTTCATCCAGGACCACCCAACGTCCTCTCCAGATGCAACTAAATACTTGTGGAATGACGAAAAACTCAATTCTCAGAAACAAATTCAATAAGTGTTCTGTGAGTCACATACAACTCGCATGGTGCTCAGGGTAAAGGTGATTCCTGCAAGCTGCATACAATTCATGTATAGAAAACAACAATTTTTTTTTCATTAAACTAGAAGGGATCATTTTTTTCAAAGTTTTTATTCTATTTGCATAATAAAACACAGTGGCTCTAAGAAAAAACATTTTTTTTCTGATGTGGCAGTCAATGTGTTAAGCAACTGAGTAGCCCCATTTTATCTGAGACAGCGCAAACTGTTAGATTGGTCAAGTACATCTTCATTTTGTCAGAATCCAAGTGAAAAGCTATAGTAGAATCAGATCTTTCTCTGTTAATTAAAAAAAAAAAGATATTATTACTGATGCTGTTGAAGACCTCTTGTAAGTGATAGGAGGCCATAGATAGATGCTGCAGAGTAGAGTGGAAAGAACCTGGGGAAATCTGGGATTTCAGGATTTGACGATTAGAGATTTTTCTAGACACAACTGCTGCTTTTTTCTCTTTTTGGTGAACATAACATAGCCATAGCCCCCAATAGTTTCCCTATGCCTTTTGTAATCTCTCCCTCTTCCTAACCCCCATCCCAGGCAACCACTGATTTGCTTTCTGTCGTGATAGATGAATTTGCCTTTTCTGGATTTGTTTGTAGGTAGACTCGTACAGTATGTAATGTTTTTTATCTGGTTTCTCTCAGCACAATTATTTTAAGACACATTCTTCTTGTGTGGATTAATAATTCATTCTCTTTTATTAACTCTTAAAAAATAGAGACAAATGGGCAATTAGATGATGCAAAGAATTTATTCAAGAATGTACCTGCCAGAGCCTGGCATGAGCTTGGTGGAGATTTAGTCACTGCCCTATGCCTTCTGCTGTCACCAAATCCTATAGGTCAATCAAGTCAATGACTGGGGACATATTCACTGAGCACACAGTATGTGCTAAGTGTGGGTATGACACAGGGATACAGTGGTGAACAAATGCCCACTCCATTTTCAGGGGGTCATCAGTCTAGTAAGGGGGAATACACATTCATGGTGAAAAACCCCAGACTATGTGAGATCCCGAAGCATCTTTTGAAGAAAAGGAAGATTAAATTATGTTAAATTTATCTTTGATGATATTTTATACCTTCATAGTTTTATAATTAAAATTGTGTATTGGTTATCTATTGCTGCATATCAAATTAGCCCAAAACCTAGCTAGCAGCTCAAAAATACAAATATTTGTTATCTCAGAGTTTTTCTGGGGGTCGGTAATCCAGAAGCAATTTTGGGGGTGGCTCTGGCTCAAAATCTCTCATGAGGTTGAAGTCAAGCTGTCAGCCAGGGCTGCAGTCACATCTGAAGGCTAAACTGACAGTAGATCTGCTACCAGGCCCCCTCACATGTGTCAGCAGAACTCAAGCCTTCACTGATCATTGGCCAGAGACTTTAGACCCTTGGCCCCTGAGCCTCTCCACCAACCACCTCAGTGTCCCCATAACATGGAAGCTGTCTGCCCCCAGGGTGGGTGATCTAAGAGAGGTGGGAGTGACATTCTATCCTTTGTGCCATATTGCATTGGTTACAAAGACCAAACCCAGTAAAATGAGGAAGGGGATTGAATAAGGGATGGATGGTTTTCCAGGATAGGAGCCATCTTGGGAGCTAACTAACATTAGAGATGACTATGAAATGATGTATTTCCATAGTCATAATACTATACTCTGGGGTGTATTCTGCATGAATAGAAGTTTAATGTGGCTAAATATGCCAAGAACATTAAGATATGGCAATGGCTTTTAACATGACCAATTGCTGGTCAGAGACTGGGTGATACAGTTGCTCTACATTACGTTTGTCCCTGTTTATTTATTTACAGGCCACAGATTTGTCTCACTAAGACAGCCCTCTCGTTACCATGGCAACAACTCAGTGGTGAATTTCATTCAAGCACAAATGCAATGCGAGAAGCAAAATTAAGAAGACTTAGAACAAAGAGCAGAAAAACTATATTTTCACCAATGGACCTTGTGAATTTAAAATCAGACAAGAAAGGCCAAAGAGAGAGCTCGAAAATAGGTTATGCATGACTTCATTAAAAAGAAATGTAATAGAACAATTTTTTTAAATTAAAGTCTTGATGGAAGTATTTCAGTATAACCACAGTATATGCATTATACAGAAATTTGAATATGAAGCTAGGGTGGGGTGGAGAATGGAAGGGAGCACTCAGGGGTGGGAGATATGAGAAGGGACCAGTTACATACCAAGTGTCCTGAGTGGATTTGGTCCTGTGTGGGTTATTTGTGTGGTTTCAGCCAAGCCAGTCAGCCTTTCAATAGCATAAACACTTGCCTCTGTCTTCTTCCCCAAACTGCTTTGAACTGTGTTAATCTGGCATTTTGAGGCTCTAAAGGAAGATATCAGCGATCTCCAACCAGACTCTTAAGTACCCTTTGTCTACTTATTCCATTTTATATTAGAAGGAAGAAAAGGAATAAATACAGTTCATATAAAACATATATAGATTTACTTGTATTTATTTGTTTGGTTTATATATATATATATGCCTCGGAAAACCTAGGTATGAACTTCTCCTAAATGCCAGCCCGAAGTCTTCCTAGAGCAAGTGATTCCTTTGCCCCCTCAGAAAGATGTTCTGGCAGCAAGTAAGGAAGAGTGCCGCTAACACTGTCACTTTTATTAAAATTTCCTGCTATCTCAATGAATCTCAAACAATAAATAAAAATAAAACAAAATAAATTTCCTACATCAGTGTGAGTTTGACAATCCCCTCGTGTAATTCTGTCCACTTTGGCTTTGTATATACACCGAGACAATGTTTTAAAGATATAAAAATTCACCACTTTCACATCATCATGTTGGTTTCTTTGATCATTAATTATTTATCCTATTAGTGCTCTCCTTAGGTTCTTTTTTCTCTATTATTAATTTTACTACCGTGTTTCCCTGAAAATAAGACCTACCCCCAAAATAAGCCCTAGCAAGATTTCTATGCATTTGTTAAGTATAAGCCCTACTCTGATAATAAGACCTTGTGATGGTCATGGCTATGCAGAATATCTGCATAGCCACACCATGCATTTTGGTGCAGAGCATTAAGGAAGACTGGAATACCTTTTATCTGCCACAGCTCCTTTCTTTGAGCCATTCACACTTGCCTGAGTGCGCGTGTAGTAACTGCGGTCATGTGTGGTAACCCAGGTTGCAGGCAAGTGACGGCTAGGGGAAAGGAGTTCCCGCATCACTAGAGCCAGCCCCACCAACAAGGTCAGCTACCCCTGTCAGGTTCCAGAAGAAGATGACTTAACTATATTTGAATAAAAATGTAGATTGTTGTATTATACTTAATAAAAATGAGACATTCCCTGAAAATAAGACCTAGTGTATCTTCTTGAGAAAAAATAAATATAAGGCAGTGTCTTATTTCTGGGGAAACATGGTATGTCACCTTTCTTTTAGTGCGTAATGCTCTTTTTGGATTATTAAGATTTAGGTGTGTGTTTTGCAAACATCAGTTGGCTGGGTTTTGCTTTTTTAAATCAAATTTCAGAGTCTCTATTTTGAAGTAGAGTTTAACCTATTTATACTTCTTGGATTACTGATATTTTTGGACTCATTCTACCATCTTCTTTTATGTTTTTTACTTACTATGACCTTTTTAGTTTCTTTTGTTTTCTTTTCCTGCCTTCTGTTGGATCAAGTTTTTTTATTCTCATTCTATAATTTTTGAGCTTAAATATTTCATTTCTATTTTTTTGATTGCTGCATTTTTAATATGTATTCATAATTTGTATTTTAAATAAAGCAAAATACTAATCAATAGGTTTATTTTATTCTTCAAAAGGCCCTTTCATTTTCTGTATTATTATTAAACATAATTATTAAATTATTATTATTTTATTCCTTAAAAAGGCCCTTTCATTTTCTGTCTAGTATTAAACCTTCATCATATTTTTAACCTTCCATTCAGAATGAATTGATTAAAATTTTCAGAGCCTGGCTTGGCGCCTGTGGCTCAAGTGGCTAAGGCACCAGCCACATACACCTAAGGTGGCAGGTTTGAATCCAGCCCGGGTCTGCCAAACAACAATGATGGCTGCAACCAAAAAAAAAAAAAAATAGCCAGGTGTTGTGGTGGGAGCTACTTGGGAGGTGAAGACAGGAGACTCACTTGAGCCCAGGAGTT
>CAUYQV010057240.1:0-12382 GCA_963574575.1 Galagoides demidoff | reverse complement strand
AAATTGCTTATGCTGTTTTAAAATTACATACTTATTATTATTATTTTTTAATAGAGACAGAGTCTCACTTTATCGCCCTCAGAAGAATGCCGTGGCATCACACAGCTCACAGCAACCTCCAACTCCTGGGCTTAGACGATTCTCTTGCCTCAGCCTCCCGAGTAGCTGGGACTACAGGTGCCCGCTGCAAAGCCCGGCTATTTTTTTGTTGCAGTTTGGCCAGGGCTGGGTTTGAACCCGCCACCTTCGATATACTGGGGCCAACGCCCTACCCACTGAGCCACCGGCACTGCCCTTAAAATTACATACTTAAAACAGGGATACGAATAATTTGAAAGCAAAAAGATAAAAAGAGGTATACCATGAAAACACCAAGCAAAATAAAACTGTAGTTATAATAACTGTAACACAAAAATTATGAGGTAAAATAGTGCTTATCGTATAATGATAAAAGGAGCAATTTATCAAGACGATATAAGAAAATTTGCATTTATTTATAGACCTTCAATATATAATGCAAAATTTGACAAGGAGGAACTAATGAATCTCCATAGAAGATTTTTTTTTTTTAATGAATTTATTTTTTGAAACAGGGGTCTTACTCTGTCATCTGGGCCAGATTGCTGTGGCATCATCATAGTTCACTGCAATCTCAAACTCCTGGGTTCAAGTGATCCTCCTGCCTCAGCCTCCTGAGTAGCTGGGACTACAGGCTGGAACCACCACACTGGTTAATTTTTCTATTTTTTGTAGAGACAGGAACTTGCTCTTGCTCAGGCTGATTTCAAGCTCCTGGCCTTCCAAAGTGCTAAGATTAGAGCCACCTAGATAGATGTCAGCCACCATGCCTGGTCCATAGGAGATTTTAAAACACATTGTTCTGGAATATTCACAGTGGCATGAATATTGTTATAAATTTATAAGATTTAAATGACACAACCAATATGATTATTGAAAAAATACGAAGTTCATTAATGTACACAGTTACCATTCAATAAAAAAAAAAAGAAAAGATACACTGTATATAGAATCTTATACTCAACAATTGGAGATTATATGTGTTTTTCAAATGAGAAAAATATTTACAAAATTGGCAAGCCATGAAGCAAGTCCCAACAAATGCCAAAAAATATCAGATAGTGTACCTCCTCCGATCAAAATCGAATTACAATAGAAAGGAACAACAACAAAATCTAACTTTAAAAGAAGACAATGTATGTTTAGAATTTGAAATATTTTTAATTAGCTTATAGGTCCATAAAAAATTATAATATCAATAGAAATTAATTATCTACAAATTATCTATCTACAAATTAATATGTAGATAGAACAAAATTAAAAATCCCACTTCATAAAACTTAAGGGATATAAAGTACTGGGAGTAATTCGCAACTGGGACATCTGGTAGTGTCTGGAGGCATTTTTGTTTGTCACAATTGAGGGCAGATGTTAGCAGCATAGAATAGGTAAAGGCCAGAGATGCTGCTATCCCTTCCAGACATGGGACAGCCCCCACCGTAAAGAATTATCCAGCCCCAGATGGCAACAGAACTGAGACTGAGCAAACTTTACGTAGAGGAAAAGTTATGGTCCTCAATATTATAGTATATTATATTATAGATGATGATGATCACTGTGTTGGTAAGGTTGAGGATAGATAAGAAAAGGGAGCCAGATGGCAGAAAAAGTTAGCAGGCTATTGTAATCACTAAGGTAGACAATAACAAGGATTTAGTCTAAATCAATAGCAACAGACATGGAGAAAGAAAAGAATAGATAAAAATTTGGAGATAAACGAGGGACTAGTAAAAATAGAAATGGCTCAGGAAGATTGCACCAGAAACAAATCATAGATCTTCATATATACAGTAGAACTTCTGTAAGTTGACCAGCAAGGAACTGTAACAAACTGGTCAACATAAAGAATGAGGCCTAGGGTACTGACGTGTACACGTGGGACATGTCTGGTCTGTGAAAATGAGGTCAGCTTCGGGAGGTGGTCACCTATGGAGGTTCTACTGGATGTTAGTCAGCTAGGGTCAACCCCGCACTGATCTCGCACGGGCACCACAAGCAGTAGACACCAGGGAACAGACTGTCAATGCAAAGTGGGCTCCTGCAGGTTTAAAGAGCTGACTGAGCAGCAGTGGTTCCCCAAAGAGGAAATGCAGTTGAGGCCAAGGCCAGGGAGAAGGAAGACAACAGAGGTTCCCAGAGAGAGGAGACTGTGGGATGAGGACATTCTTTGTGAATTATCAGACACAAGATCACCCAAGGTGCGGGTGTGAGTGGGCTGGTCCCCAGATTCTTCCCTTGTTTACAAGGATGTGATGCAAGTCTCTGAGGAACTGTTTTCAGTTATGCTATGGTGGAAAAGAAAGAAAGAAAGAGACATGACCACACATACCACAAAGACCACATTTAAGGTGTGATTCAAGCAGCCATTGGGCAGCTCAAGCACGTTCTAGACGCGAGTCTGTGTCAACAGAATTATATTTACTAGCATGAGGCCTGAAATAGAAACCACGCACTAAGCTCTTCTCTTATTAACGGTGTCTCTTTGACTTCCAAAGGGGTACTCCTGAGGGGGCTGTGTCAGTTGTTAATGCCAGAAACAGTGGCTGGTGGGAAAAGCTTTCTCTTCCACACTTTGCTAGGAAATTCACAGTCTGACAACATCCTTGTTGGAAACACTCAGATTTTTCTTTCTTTCTTTGACTTGTAACTGGTCTCAATAGGCTGATGGTATCAAAACAGCCTCAAGTAGGTGGCTGATGGAACTTATGGGTTCACTGTTTACAGATATCCACAAAATTAACTTCTCTGAGCCCCTCTCAGTGTCCTGAGATGTTTCTAATCTAATGAGGGGTTTTATGGTGGTTTTTTTTTTTCCATCTTGATAAAAGGCAATCTGTTAGTCAGTGTGGCTGGTATTTTTTATTCATTTATTTTCCATCAAACTCTGCCTCTCTGAAATAGACAAACATCTTTATTTGCTTTGTCAATGTGTGGGAGAGAGACGTACAGACACAGGATAACAAAGAAAGGCAGAGACAGCGCCTGGTCTGAGTTCCTGTGGTCTCCTCTGTTCAGTTGTCTCTCTTGCTGAACTATCTCTGTGAAATTAAGAATCAGTAGGACTTCTGAGTAAGTGGTGGTGGTGGTGAGAAGACATAGCAGAGAGAAAAACCAAGAGATGTAGAGGAAGAGGAAGAGAGTGGGAGGAAGTAGATGAAGGGGGTGTGGCCATTTTTCTCTCCTCTTAGCCAGCAGTTTCTGGGCTCCCTGCGAACAAGATATGTCCTCATCCTTAACGATGGACCCACCTGGTTCCCTGGGGCTGTGTCTATTTGGGGTCTTAAGGTGATGAGGGAAGAGCAGAAAGAAAAGATGATGGCAGTTTCAGTCTCAACTGAGGTAGAGCTGGGGGCGGGGGAGGCCCCAGACTTCTTGTCTAAATGGCGCTGCCTGCCTGGCGCAGGGCAGTCTTTTTACTATAAGGGTCAGGAAGGGTAACTGGTGGAACTTGTACAGACTGGCTGAAATTTTTGTGAGCTGAAGTGATGGTTGGATTTCAACCTTAAGATATTAGCCCATTTGAAAGTTTCTTTGCCTACAAAGATGAATTTACTCAGCACTCTTCCAAGAAAAACAAAGATGTTATGATGAAAATTTTTCTTTTTTATCCTATGAAAGCATTCTAATATGAATACCTCCCTATATATCATCGTATCTTAAGTTTATTTAAGTTATTTTCACAGCTGCAATCTCATCTGGTTCCGTAAGGAAGTAGGAGATACACTGCTATCTCTATTTTTATCCCAAGGACATAGGTATGCTTCCTCCTTTCTGATAATAAGAATCATGTAATTTATCATCTCTTATCTTTTGCTCTGGTTACCAGGAAGCTCAGAACCAAATTTGTAGCTCAAACATCACTTATTCTCTTTTGTACTTGTTTTAGTTTTTGCTTATATTCCTATTTTCCCTCTGTTTTTCATTCCAAATCATATTTTGCCCTTCTATTGTCCCTTGAGTTTTGGTCGGAAATTCATTGCACTCATTTAACAAATATTTAATGATCTCCTCACTCCCTATCCCTCTTCCCCATTTTATTTATGTCCATAACACGTACTATCTAACCCGACACTTGCATGATTTATTTTTTATACTTCCCCTCACTCTCTAACACTTTCAATAGAAATTAAGGTCCAGAGGACAAGGATTTTTTTCTCTCTCTCTTTTTTAAAATTCCAAGACATGTTTTATTGGTGGTCGATTACCCCAAAGTACAAAGAGAAACACAATCACGGAGAAGACAGCAGGAAACAATTCAGGGGCACCAGGCATGATTAAACAACCTTGTGAGGATTATACTATTCCATAAGAAGGAAGTTAATACAGGTGACCACCACATGATTACAATAGTACCTCTGTAAGTTGGCCACCCAAGGGACTGTAACATAGGAGCTAGGTCTATTGTACTGATACATACATGTACTTTACTTTCTTGTACTTTTTCTCTTTTGTTCTGAATACATTATAGGCCCTTAATAAATGCCTGTTTAGAAAAAGAATAACCTACCACATGCCAAGCTCTGTGCTCAGAGATTGGGATCAGAGACAGCTTTGTGGGCATAACCTGTGCAGTTTCACAGAGTGTACACTTAGACCCTGTACTTGGCCTCTTGCTGTCCGGTCATTGTCTTTTTTTTTTTTTTTAGACAGAGTCTCACTTTGTTGCCCTTGGTAGAGTGCTATGGTGTCATCGCTCACAGCAACCTCAAACTCTTGGGCTCAAGCAATTCTCTTGCCTCAGCCTCCTGAGTAGGTTGGGACTACAGACACCCACCACAACAATTGGCCATTTTTTAGAGATCTCACTCTGGCTCAGGCTGTTCTCGAACCTGTGAGCTCAGGCAATCCACCTACCTCGGCCTCCCAGAGTGCTTGGGTTATAGGTATGAGCCATGGAGCCCTGCCCCCCATTACTGTCTTAAAAATACATTTTGATGGCTCAGCACCTGTGGTTCAAGCAGATAAGGTGCCAGCCCCATAACACCTGAGGTGGCAAGTTCAAATCCAGCCCAGGCACGTCAAACAACAATGACACCTGCAACCAAAAAATAGCTGGGTGTTGTGGTGGGCACCAGGAGGCCCTACTTGTGAGGCAGAGGCAGAAGAATCGCTTGAGCCCAAGAGTTGAAGGTTGCTGTGAGCTGTGATGCCCCTGCACTCTACCAAGGGCAACAGCTTGAGACTCTGTCTCAAAAAATTATATATATATATATGTTTTGAAAAAGGAGACCCATATTTTCATTTTGCATTGAGCTCAACAAATTCTCTGGCCAGTCCTAATGGGAATATAATAGGGTCAGGTCATTACTTTCATAGAGGTTTTGATCTACTGGAGAAGCTATCATAAAAAAGATACATACTAGGCTGCGCCTGTGGCTCAAGAAGTAGGGCGCTGCAAAAAAAAAAAAATACATGCTATAAATATTTAATACAAAAATATATATGTGTGTGTATATGCACACACATACATCCACGTGAATCTTTTGATGCAAAATCAATGTCTTTTCCTTTGTCATCTTTCTTGTTTAAACCACACCCTGAATGCATCATCTGTGATTTCCTGTTTTCATTTCTTTAAAGTAGAGAAAGAAGTTGAAGACACACTTGAAAGGAATCTAACTGCAGGATTCTTCTATAGCTTTATAATCCACTCCTCAACCTTTCATAATTGCTTCCCCCATTCCTAAATAAGCAGCAAATTTTGGTGCCTTACCTTTAGCAAGTCTTTCCAAATGACTTAATTTAGTTTTTATATAAATAAATAAACAAATACCTTTTGCATTCACATTTCATTGGCTCACATAATACCTAATTCTATTATGTAAGTCACAATGACATATACGACTAGCATGAATCAACTTAAGAACAAATACAAATGACTCAAGAAACCAAAACTAAACAAGGAAGAAGCAGGATATATAGGCTATGTTTAAGAGGGGCCTACAAGCCGCCAGCAGGCAAGAGACTGTGGGCTCCGATCTGTATGCTTCACAGAGAGATAAAAAATGCTGATGAATCTGGCAACTCAGTTAAATAGAGAATTGTTAAGAGAATGCCTGTTATAATTAATGCTATGAGAGCACATAACAGGGAGATTCAGCTAGGTCAGGGAAATCACTTCCCTGAGGGAGATGAACTCTGGAAAAAATAGAAGGTGGAGATTGCCTGGATGTGGGGGAGGGGTGTTCTAGGCTGCAGGAACAACCTGAGCAAAGGCCCTGTGGTGGGGTGGAGGCATGACACACTCAGACACATGGAAGAAGGTGAGTGTAACTGGAACCACAGAATCAGAAGAACCAGGGGTCAAAATAAACCAAAGAAGCCAGGAAGGAAGACCCCACAGGCTTTGCAGACCATGTTAAGGATTTTGAGTTTTACCACCAGAGCAAGGAAAGCTACTAAGTCTGCTTTGTGTTGCTATAACAGAATACCTGAGACTGAGGAATTTAGAGAAGAGGTTTATTTAGTTCACAGTTCTATAGGCGAGGAAATTCAAGTTCACTTGCATCTGGCAAGGGCCACAGGTTGCGTCAACCCTTGGCAAACAGCTGAAGGGCAGCCAGCAGGTGCAAAGAGATCACGCAGGAAGGGAAGAAGCAAGATCTTGAGCAAACCGAGGAAGCCAGATTCTTTCTAACAAGCCGCTGTCTCTGGAGCTAATGAATATTGCCAGAGCAAAACTTTACTCTCCCCTGCCCACTAAACCATTTATGAGGGATCCCCCTCGGTGATCAAAACAACTCCGACTAGATTTCACCTCTCAATACTGCCACGTTGGGAATCAAATTCCCACATGAGTTTTGGTGAGGACAAACTCAAACCATATCCAAACCACAGAAGCTACTAAAGATTTTAAGCAACGAGTATGTCATTAACAGACTCAAGTTTCCAAACAAACCATTCTAGCTGCAAGGTGGAGAACTGATTTGGAAAGGAAGAAGTCTTTGGAAAGGAAAAGATTCTCTTTCGAATCTTGTCCAAGTAAGAGATGCTGTTAGTTTGGACAAGGATCATGATGATAAAATGAAGAGGATGCTTAGAACTTAGTAATAGGTTAGAGCTGGAGCAGGTGTCCTCAAACTACGGCCTGCGGGCCACATGCAGCCCGCCTAGGACATTTATCCAGCCCGCCAGGTGTTTTTGCCACCACTGCCTGTCCTGCTTAGCAGCCGACTTGTCCCGGGGCCTGCAGTCTGGCCCTCCAATGGTCTGAGGGACAATGAACTGGCCCCCTGTTTATAAAGTTTGAGGGCCCCTGATCTGGAGGGAGAGAAATGATTAATCAAGGATGACATAATACAGATTCATGGCTTGTAAAACTGGGTGGATGATGTTTCTGTTCATTGAATTAGGAAACACTGGAGAAGAATTATGTTTTAGGAGGAAAATTCCTGAGTTAGGTTTTGGAAACTTTAAGTTCAAGACTTAAATCTGTTAAATTTTAAGTTCAGACTTCATCCGTTGTGAGGATTAAATGAGATGAGTGCACGTAAGTGGAAGAGTCAAGTTGAATTTAAGACTAGAGATCTGGCAGTAGGAGAAAAAGTTAGACTGAAGATAAAAATCTACAAGCCACCTTTATATGGGGAAACGTAAGTTAAGGATTAGCTCACCTATGGTGAAAATCCAGAAGGAGAAGGGAATTTCTTAATGAAATCCAAAGTCCAATTGCTGGATAAAGGAAAAAGAGGCTATGATAGGGAGAAGGAAGCAGCAGGCAAAGAGATTGGACGAGAACTAGAGGTGTTGGGTGGTGGGAGTCATAGGAAGAGAGCAGGAAGAAAAGGGGCCAATTGTTCCTAAGAGTTGAAATAAAATAAGGGCTATAAATTGGCCTTTGCAATTAGCAACAAGGAACTTACCAATGGCTTCAAGTGAAAGCTGTGTCCTGGTGTGATGCAACAGAAGGCAAATTGGAGTAGGTTGATTAGGGAGTGGGGAGACAAGGAGTTGGAGGCTCTGCATAAAAGGACTGAGGACATACATCTGTTCTCTGTCTCCCCTCTCTCTCTCCTTACCTGATCTAACACACACACACACACACAAGGGCTGTTCAGAAAGTACCCAGCCATGTATGTCTCTATTTTTCATATTCCTTGTGAAAAAAATATATACATGTATGTGTATATATTTCCCTATTTCTTCTAGAAGGGATTTTCTCTATGACTTTTAGCAAGTCATATAATCTCTCTGAACCTATTTTCTCAACAATAAAATAGAAATTTGTGTGTGCATGTATATATAAACATGTATATATGTATCTCTATATATTATCTCCAATATGTATTCATATATTATGTATATCCACATGCATATCTCTATGTGTGTACATACATAGGATGGGCATTAAGTTTGTGTGCAATTTGCTATGTTAATCTATTTTAAATTGCACACAAACTTTGTGGCCACTTTTTATGTGCATACGCCCATATACGCACACACACAGATCCCTTATTGTTGAAAAAACAGGTTCAGAGAACTTATATGATTTACTAAAAATCATACAGAAAGTCCATAGTCAAGTGATGACTCTAGACCAGTCCTTCTGACTCAGCTCAGGACAGGGAAAGAAGGATGAATCGAAGAGATTTTGGGCCAGGCGTGGTGGCTCACGCCTCCACGTAATCCCAGCACTTGGGAGGCCGAAGTGGGCGGATTGCCTGAGCTCACAGGTTTGAGACTAGTCTGAGCCAGAGCGAGACCTTGTCTCCAACGATAGCTGGGTGTTGTGGCGGGTGCCTGTAGTCCCAGCTAGTTGGGAGGCTGAGGCAAGAGCATCACTTGAGCCTAAAAGTTTGAGGTTGCTGTGAGCCATGACACCATAGCACTCTACCAAGGGCAACAAAGTGAGACTCTGTCTCAAAAAAGAAAGAGTCTGGCAAATCACTTATTTCCTCTGAGCTTCAGTTTCTTACCTTGACTTTGTCTGTTATGAGGATTAAATGAGATTATTGCATAAAGAACCCAACAGTAGTGGCATTCAATAAATGTCAGTTTCCATGTTCTCCTTCCCACCCAACTTGCTTCTCTCTTCTTCTCCTTGATTCAGAGAGGAGTAAAGCAAAAGGAGAGAAAAAATACGGACATTTATTTCAAGAAGGATGATGATGAGGAAATTAGGTTAAAATCAGCTGGAGAGATGTAGGTTTGATACAACAAGCAGTGTCTTGGCTTCCAGAGAAATGAGTGAGCAGAATGGTGCATCAAGGAAAACTAGAAACTGTCTCTTCCTGGAAGTCTTTCAACTAAGGCAATAATTCCTTTCTGGGTACTTGAAGCCATTTGTTTAGCTGTTGTCTCTGGCCTTCAGAGGGAGTGATACATTAACAAGTCTGAGAACATTGCAAGCAATTCTGAAATAAACTGTTCATTAGCATTTCAGAGGAACATCTACATGCCACCACTAAAGTGCGGGCTTCCATGGCCTCCTCAAAGCACACTGGGCAGATTCCTGTAATTCCAGGTCATTAAGCTGAGTTTCCAAGGGCGACTGAGTGGGAATGAGGCTGCTCCCTCCCAAGCATCCTGCCTCTTCATTCTGTCCAGAGAGTGCAGAAAATGCAGCTCACTCCAGGCACTGGTGACCAGTTGTCCTTTGCTTCAGCCCAGAGATGTTAAACCAAATTAGATGGCAAAGGCATGAATTTTTCCCAAGAGATTTGTCAAGTATCCTATTATTTTCTTTAAGTAGCCCAGTTAAACAAGAGAACAGTTCCTTATGAGCCCAAAACAACATACAGTACGTGTAGATGTATCTAAAGTTTGGGGCTGCAGCGAGGGAGGAGAGTGAAGGGTCCTCTCCAGTTCTCCCCAACACAAGGGGCATACAATTGGTGAATCTGTGGATTACATTTGGGTTTCTCTATCTCGTGAGGTTTTTTAAAATTTTTCACATGAACCAGCCCCAGAAGTTGCAAATGCCCTATATTTCCAAATAATTCATTCAGCATCACTGTGATAGCCAGTAGCTCTATTTTCTGCTAGTTGGAGGAGAAGGTGGAGAAGGATTTGGGGAAAAATAAATGCAACTGGATATAGTCCAGCGGTTTTCCACCTGTGGGTCGTGACCCACAGGGATGGTATTAAAGGGCCGCAGCATTGGGAAGGTTGAGAACCACTGAGCGTGGGAGAGTCATATGGCTGATCACACTCGCTGTGTGGAAAGGGTTAAATAAATAACCTTTAGCTCAAACCTCTGAGTGAAAAGGAGAAAACGCCACATGTCTCTTCACTTCACAGGGGTTTCTAGAATTCCTGGACATAGCTGTCTTCAAAGAGCCCCCCCATCCCATACAAACACTTAGGTTAAAAATACTTAATCCTTTTTTCAAAGATTGAGCACTCAGTCTTAGGATCTCTTTCCTTGATGAGTTGTAGGCATTGGTTCAGCATTTGGTTTACAATTTAAACATAGTTTACTTAAAAATAATCTGGGCCAGGTGTTGTGGCTCACATTTGTAAACCTGGCACTTTGGGAGGCCAAAGTGGGAGGATTGCTTGAGACCAGGAGTTCAAGGCTGGGGTGAGCTATGATCATGCCATCACACTCCAGCCTGGGCATCAGAATGAGACTCTAAAATCATCATGGTCATCATCGTCTAGTGTGTTTATAAGCAGATAATGATCAGTCTTCTCTTCTCCTACAATATTAGCATTAAAGAACATTTTAGAGAATCTGGAACAATTTGAGTGACAAAATAAAAGATAATAGCAAAAGAATATAACCCATTAAGAAACGAAAAGTCATGTGTCCGCACTGAATATGCATAAGTAAGTAAATACATGAGGGGGGAAGAAAATGGAAAGTTAATGAATAAATGTAGAAGAAATGATGGAATTAGAAAAATTTCATTTGGCTGCCATCATAATAATAGCTGCTTTAGGCAAGAAACATCAATGGGTCACAGAACTTTGAGGCATACCATATTAGAATTTTACAGAATCTCAAAGCATTTTCCCAGAAGACACTTACCAATTACAAGGGGGAAAATTGTCACTTTACAGTAGTAAAACCTGACAGACACCATCTTAACTGAGCGATCAGTGTTAACATCACCAGTAATGAGACAAATGACACCATATGCCTCTTGATATGGGAAAGAACACGTCACTTCTTATGGGCTTCCTGCCCCAAATCCATAATCTAATCACACAAGACAAACCAATTTGAAGGACACTGGGAAAAAAAAAACACACAAAAATACCCCAAAGACCTGGGCCACACTCTTCAAATGTACCTCTGGTATGAGCCACAAGGCAGCTGAGCAGCCCTTCCAGGCTTCTGGAGACTAAATCACAGATATGCTAAATTAATGCAACGTAAACCTGGATTTTCTTTTGCAATACAGGAGATTATTAGGGCAACTGGTGAAATTGTTTTCAAGCCTGTAGTTTAGACAGTAGTTATCAATGCTCATTTCTTGATTTGTGTAATTATCCTATGGTAATTTGGAGGATATCTTATTTTTAGGGAAGGAAAGATACTCTGAAGTGTGTAAGGGGAGGGGAACAGTGCACAGGCGCGCACGGAAAGGCACAAAGCAGTGTGAAATGTCAACCTTTGAGGAATCTGGAGGAAGAGCATATGTGAATTCTCTGACTATTTTCACAACTTTTCCCTATCTCTGAAATTATATCTTAACAACTGTTAGAGAAGGGCTTAGGCATATGCTGTCAAATCTTACTTGCTGATACATCATTTTTTGAGACATCGAGTGGTTAGTGATGGACTTAGGTTGGAAGCTTCTTTCTCATGCCATATCCAGATAAACTGAGGCAAAGACCTTTTCTCTTTCCTTGTAGACTCTCCTTGGAGACCTTTCTGGATCCCTCATAGCTCTTGGTCACGTTGGGATGACAGTTGCTTGAGATTGGGGTTGAGAATGAGGCTTCCCAAATGATTCATCTCCAGAATTGTCCTTGATTCAGTAGTTTCTGAGTGCACCAGGAGCTGTGAATAAATCTATTGCTTAAGAGGAAAGAGTATTATCCTCTCCCTGGCATTGTTCTAGGCAGCTCTGTGATATTTGCAGGATGTGGAATTTGTCTCCCTCATTTTCCACTCTGCAAAATGAGTGCTTTTCTCTTTGTCTTCTCTCAGTTATCCAGTTATCTTAGTAATACTTCCTAAAATAAATAATAAAGGAACATGTCCTTTTTTTTTTATTGAATGATAACTATGTACATTAATGCACTTCTGGGGTACAGTGTGGGGTTTTCACATGCAATCCGAAATACTTCCATCAAACTGATCAACACAGCCTTCATGTCATTTTCTCAGTTATTGTTTTAAAACGTTCTGATT
>CAUYQV010057239.1:0-17906 GCA_963574575.1 Galagoides demidoff | reverse complement strand
CCGAAGCAAGAACCGCAAAAGACATTTCAATGCACCTTCCCATATTCGCAGGAAGATTATGTCTTCCCCTCTTTCCAAAGAGCTGAGACAGAAGTATAATGTTCGATCCATGCCCATCCGGAAGGATGATGAAGTTCAGGTATGTAGTCCTACTTGTTCATGTTGTCTTGATAGATATGCCGCACACTTAAGTTAGAATGGGATTGCACTTTCAGAGAGATGTTTCCAGGCTTTTGACCTCAAAACGGAATTGGTTTGATGAGTTGGGCCAAGGACCAAAAAAACCCTCAAAAAGTGTGCTGCTTTTCAGTTCTTACCTTTATTCTTTGGCAAATAGTTTCCCCAGGTAGTGGATGCAGCCATAATTAAGTTACAACAAGACAAGTGGAATATGACTTTTGGATTATCCTTTTCTCGCTATGTTTAGTTGTTGAAGAAACATTTGAGGACTAGTAACCATAATTTCACATGATTAAGTTGCCAGTAATTTTGTCAAATCTAGTTAAGTGAAAACATATAAGTAATTTTTTTTTTTAATTCGGAGTCTTACTTTGTCACCTTCGGTAGAATGCCATGGCATCATAGCTCACAACAACCTCTAGGTCTTGGGTTTAGGCAGTTCTCTTGCCTCAGCCTCCGGAGCAGCAGGGACTACAGGTGCCCACCACAACACTGGTCTATTTTTTGTTGCAGTTTGGCCGGCAGGTTCAAACCTGCCACCCTCGGTATATGGGGCCGGCGCCCTACTCACTGAGCCATAGGCACTACCCTATAAGTGATTTTTTAAGTGTAACCTACAGTTAGTCAATACGGGCATTCTGTAAAGCTACATATAAATCAACATTGTTTAAAGAGACCAGAGTGAAACTGGTAGTAGTATGGGTTGGAAACAGCCATTGGTCCCTGCAGTGCTAAACATGCCATCAGACTTTGTTTCAGAAGCACTTGGAGTTGCTTCCTGACAGGCAGAGGGACTCTAGGATGCCTGAAAGGAAGTTATTAACCCTGGAAAGAACTGGTTCATCCCCTTAAGTATTGCTGCCCAGTCTGGGATGGGTTGAGTACTTAAATGGTTTGTAACTTAAATACATGTGGTCTATTGCTGCTATTGATGAAAGGGTATCCAGTTTTCTTATTGTTAATGTTGTGCAAAATGGCAGAGTGCGTTCCTTATTAACCTTCTAACAAGTCTGCCACTGCTGGTGGGGCTTCATTTGTAGGAGTACACTGTACATCACTGTAGACATGTGGAAGCATGGTTCATTTAAAGGTTAATTAGAGCCAGGAATGAAATTATTGACAGGCTCGGCACCTGTGGCTCAATCGGCTAAGGCGCCAGCCACGTACACCTAAGGTGGTGGGTTCGAATCCCCAGCCCGGGCCCGCCAAACAACAATGATGGCCGCAACCAAAAAATGGCCGGGCGTTGTGGTGGGCGCCTGTGGTCCCAGCTACTTGGGAGGCGTAGGCAGGAGACTGGCTTGAGCCCAGGAGTTGGAGGTTGCTATGAGCTGTGATGCCATGGCACTCTACCCAGGGGGATAGCTTGAGGCTCCGTCTCAAAAAAAAAAAAATTATTGACATATTTCCCTTAATAATGAAGTCTTCTAGAATTAAAATGCCCCATAGCTAATGATAGAGTGAATGGTGGGTGTGTGATTCACAATTTTCTTGATTTACAAGGTTGTTCTTGTTCTTTTATCTAAATTTTTTTGGTTTTGAATTTGCATTTAGGTTGTCCGGGGGCATTATAAAGGTCAGCAGATTGGTAAAGTAGTCCAGGTTTACAGGAAGAAATATGTCATCTACATTGAGCGGGTGCAGCGAGAAAAGGCTAATGGCACAACTGTCCATGTGGGCATTCACCCCAGCAAGGTAGGTTATTTTTGAAAATGCTTGAGAGAAGGAAATTGTAGCAGGTGTTTTGTTTTTGAGACAGTCTCACTATGTTGCCTTGGGTAGAGTGCCATGGCATCTTAGGTCACAGCTGCCTCAACTTTTGGGTTCTTGCCTTAGCCTTCCCAGTAGCTGGGGCTATATAGATGGGCACTTACCACAGGACTGCCTAATTTTTCTATTTTTGGTAGTGATGAGGTGGTGGGGGTTTTTTGTTTGTTTGTTTTTGAGACAGTCTGTCGCCCTCAGTAGAGTGCTGTGGCATCACAGTTCACAGCAACCTCAAATTCTTGGGTTTAAGCAATTCTTTTGTCTAAGCCTCCCAAGTAGCTGGGACTACAAGCCCCCAGCTATTTTTTGGTTGTAGGTGTCGTTTTGGAAGGCCTGGGCTGGATTTGAACCCGCTAGCTCCAGTGTATGTAGCCATTGACTTATCGGTGCCAGGCACAGTGGCTTACACCTGTAATCCCAGCACTTTGGGAGACCAAGGCTGACAGATTGCTTAAGCTCATGAGTTCAAGGCCAGCCTGAGCCAGAGCAAGACTCTCTTAAAAAAAAAATAGCCGGGCTTTGTGGTAGGGGCTTATTGTCCCAGTTACTTGGGAGGCTGAGGTTGCTGTGAGCTATGATGCTATGATACTCTACTGGGGGCAACAAAAAGAGACCTATCTCTATATAAATAAATAAATGGAGACAAAAAAATGAATGAAAACAAAATCTCATTTTGTTGCCCTGGATAGAATTCCACAGTGTCATAGCTCACAGCAACCTCAAACTCTTGGGCTCAAGTGATCCTCTTGCCTCAGCCTCCTGAGTAGCTGGGATTACAGGCGCCTTCCACAACACTAGGATGTTTTTTTAGGGATGGGGACTTGCTCTTGCTCGGGCTAGTCTCAAATTCCTGAGCTCAAGCAATCCTCCCTTCTTGGCCTCCCAGAGTGCTAGGATTAGAAAATCACTCGACACATTTCTGAAATCAATGTGTTTAACACTCATTCTGTATGTATATTTAACGTATCTTGTCCTCAAAAGCTGTTAGTAAACTGATAGATTAACAATTTAATGATTAACATTTAAAATCTATGAGTTCTTATTTGTTTTTGTATATATTTAACAGAATTGAGTAAGCAGTAAGATAGCTTTACAGCCCTGAGCAGTAGGTACTGAACCATTTCTAGATGGAGAAAAAAAGCTGAGAGGTTAAGATCTCATGCATAGTGAGTATGTCTTAAGCCAAGGTACAAAATCTGGTCTGGGTGGTGCCTGTGGCTCAGTGGATAGGGTGCCAGCCCTATCGGGATCTAAACTGGTCCCCGCCAAACTGCAACAAAAAAATAGCCAGGTGGTTATGGTGGTCGCCTATAGTCCCAGCTACTTGGGAGGCTGAGGCAAGAGAATTGCCTAAGCCCAGGAGGTGGAGGAAAGTTCAAAAGCCTCTAGAAAAGGCTCTGCTTCTGTAGCTCAGGGAGTAGGGAGTTGGCCACATACATCACGGCTGGCAGGTTTGAGCCGAGCCCGGACCTGCTAAACAATAGTGACAACTGCAACCAAAAAATAGTGGGGGATTGTGGCAGGTGCCTGTAATCCCAGCTACTCGGGAGGCTGAAGCAAGAGGATCGCTTAAGCCCAAGAATTTGAGGTTGCTGTGAGCTGTAAGGCCAAGGCACTCTACCAAGGGTGACATAGTGAGATTCTTTGTCTCCAAAAAAAAAAAAATCTGGTTTGATTCCCATAGCAACAGATGCTTGCCCTGGATTCTCATGTGAGTCTTCCCCAAATTGGCAAATGATGCACAAATTATGTCCTCTAGTTTGATGTTGCTGTCTATAATTTCTATTTTCCAAGTTAATAAAAAATTATGTTTAATATAAAGGTAATGTTCATAGTGAATATTCAAATACTCTTGAGTTTTGTGGAAGGGGTTTGATCTCATATTGGCTCCATAAATCTAATTCTTCAAAGCTCTGAAAACTGAAAGTCTAGTAAAACACCTGCATGTCTCTTACCTAGAATTCGCATTGAAATTTTGCTGTGTCATTTGTCACAGCAAATTATCTGTGTCATGACACTTCTCTTAATTATTTCAGTATGTATCTCTTAAGAGCGAAAAGGTTCCCATTTTATTAATCTATTCCAATTGTATTTTTGCCTCACACCAGGAATCGGGTGACTAATTCTTACTCTTTTTGTACTATATTACGAGTGCAGTTTGTGATACAGGGATGTTTGAGTGGCTCAGTAGTCATCTTTATCTCTCATTTTAGTCTTAGAACTTCAGATAACTAGGTAGAAGTTTGTGATTTCAATCCCTATCTCTTCCCCTAAACTCCAGGTTCAATATCTAATTGCCAATTCTGCATTTCAACTTGGATATCTAAGTAGTATCTTGGATCCAATATGTTGAAACTCCTGATTTTGTCCTGACCTCAAATTTTTCCATTATCACAGTTTATGACAGCTCTATCCTCCCAGTTGCTCAGGCCAGAAATGCCATTTTTGATTCACCTATTAGATACCCCACATCTATCAATAAGACCTGTTTGGCTGCTCTCATATCTAGCATCCTGTCTGCCTGTTGACATCAGAGCAGTCCAAGACCTTCCCTGATCTCTTACCAGCCATTTCTCTGATATCTTTTTCTACTTTACATGTTAGTCTCCTGGCTTCCATGGTGTTCTACAGTCCTGCTACTCAGAGTATGTCTTCTGGTTAGCAGCACACCTAGCAACTTGGCAAATTGCAAATTCTAGGCTCCCATACCTACTGACACAGAATTGAGGGTTATGACCCTAGGATCTGGTTTTTGGGGTTTTTTTTGTTCTTTAGAGACAGTCTCAGTACGTCGCCCTCGATATATCTGTGGCATCACAGCTCGCAGAAACTTCAAACTCTTCTGCTTAAGTGATTCTCTCACCTCCCAAGTAACTGGGACTACAGGCACCCACCACAACTCCCAGCTATTTTTTGGTTGTAGTTGTCATTGTTTGGTGGGCTCAGGCTGGTGTCTGTGGTCAGTGCCCTAACTGCTGAGCTACAGGTGCCAAGCCCAAGGATCTATTTTGTTTTAACAAGCCCTCCTTTGGACTTCTGGCTTGAAATTCTCTTTGGAACAGTTGTGTCTAGATGCCTCACTCCTTTAGGGTTCTGTTCAAATGTAGCTTTATCAGTAGGACTTTTCCCTGATCATTTTAGCCTGTATTCCTCGCTTCCCCATATTTGCCCTGTTTTTCTCTGTATCAAAGTGACATACATTAATTTAGAGTAGAAGGTCCATGATAGCAGATATGTTTTTGGTCACTATGCTGTATTTCCAGGACGTAGTTTAGTGTCCTTCCCACTTCCCTTCCCTCCTTCATAAGACTAAAATGTATCATAACAGGTATCTTAGGATTTAAGACATAAGATCTGCAATATCTTGAAATAAGATCTGCCCTGTGACCTCACCAAATGTTTTATAAGTGAAAGCATGTGTGAAAGTTAGTTTCTAACCTTATAATTCTTTGGAGAGGGGCAGGGTCTCTGTTGCCTAGGCTAGAGTGCTGTGGCATCAGCTTACTTCACAGCAACCTCAAACTCCTGGGTTCAGGTGATCTTCCTCCTGAATATAGGCATCCACAACACCCAGATGATTTTTTTTATTTGTTTTTGGTCTGGGCAGGTTTGAACCTGCCACCTCTGGTATATTGGGGCCGGCACCCTACTCCTTTGAGCCACAGGTGCCATCCCAATTTTTCTATTTTTAATAGAGACAGGGTCTCACTCTTGCTCAGGCAGGTCTTAAACTCCTGATCCTCCCTCCTCAGCCTCCCAGAGTACTAGGATACTGAGCCACTGCACTCAGTCCTAACCTTACAATTCAAAAGTTACTTCAGAGGCTGGGCAAGGTTTCAGGCCTCTAATCCTAGAACACCAGGAGGCCAAGGAAGCTGGATTGTTTGAGCTTAGGAGGTTGAGACCAGCCTGAGCAAGAATGAGACCCCAGCCAGCCAGGCACAGTGGCTAAAACACAGTGGCTAATAATCCTAGCACTGGGAGGCCAAGGCAGGTGGATTGCCTGACCTCACAAGTTTGAGACCAGCCTGAACCAGAGCCAAAGCAAGACCCCATCTCTAAAAAATAGCCAAGTATTGTGGCAGGTGCCTGCAGTCCCAGCTACTTGAGAGAATCACTTAAGCCCAGAGTTTGAGGTTGCTGTGAGCTATGACGCCATAGCACTCTACCGAGGATGACAAAGTGAAACTGTCTCAAAAAAATTTAAAAAAAAAAGCCAGGTGTTGTGGTGGGTACCTGTAGTCCCAGCTACTTGGGAGGCTGAAGCAAGAGGATCGATTAAGTCCAGGAGTTTGAGGTTGCTGAGAGCCGTAATCTCAGGGCACTCTACAAAGGGCAATAAAGGGAGACTCTGTCTCAAAAAAAGTTACTTTAGAAACAGAAATGTATTTATTTAAGACTTGGTTAGCTTGTAAAAGGGGTGGGAAGGAATAAAATAATTGGTATATTTCACAATAAAACAGATTTATAACAAAGCACAGAAGAGGTAATGAGAAGAAATACTGATCACCTTGCCTTACTCTGTATTGGAGAAAGTTAAATAAATAAATAATTTTTTGTTTAGGTATCCACTATCCAAGGTTTAGGAAATAGAAATGAATGTTGTGCCTTCCCATGTGTTGTTTTATTAATTATTTAAAGCTTGGGAGTAATTTTCCTTCTTTTCTGCAGGTGGTTATTACTAGGCTTAAACTGGACAAAGACCGCAAAAAGATCCTTGAACGAAAAGCCAAATCTCGCCAAGTAGGAAAGGAAAAGGGCAAGTACAAGGAAGAAACAATTGAGAAGATACAGGAATAAAATAATCTTATATACAGCTTTCATTAAACACTGCTTAAATGAAGAAAAAAAAAATTAAGATCCTAGAATTAACCTAAGTTGAATATCCCAAAATTAAAGTTCTGTTAATGACTTTTGTTTGTACATCTCTGCTTTATTTTGCTTTCGGTCTGTTTGGGGCTGATTTAAGTGGAAAGGAGACAACCAAAGAAAGCAAGACAAAATTCTTTCACTTTTTTTTTTTTTGAGACAAAGTTTTATTTTGTCACCCTCGGTAGAGTGCCGTGGTGTCATAGCGCACAGCAACCTTAAACTCTTGGTCTCAAGCAATTCTCTTGCCTCAGCCTTCCCAGTAGCTGGGACTGCAGGTACCCACCCCAACACCCAGCTACTTTTAGAGATGGGGGTCTCAACTCTTGCTCAGGCTGATCTCAAACTCATGAGCTCCAGCAATCCACCTGCCTCGGCCTCCCAGAGTTCTAGGATTACAGGTTGTGAGCCATGGCACCCGGCCTAAGATTCTCACACTTAATCAGAAATGGGACCAGTACTCTCAAAAAGGCATCTAGAATATGATTCCTTCACTGTGTCAACAGATGTGCATTGAGCTTCTTGTAATGTATAGTACTGACAAAATGAAGTTGGACCAAAACAGTACAGAACAGAAGTAACACTTTCTTTTCTCTGGATAAAGGAAAGGAGAAGTAGAAAGTAAGGGAAATCTTCATTGAAAAATCCAAAACCAGCTCGGTGCCTGTGGCTCAATCGGCTAAGGCGCCAGCCACGTACACCTAAGGTGGTGGGTTCGAATCCCCAGCCCAGGCCTGCCAAACAACAATGATGGCTGCAACCAAAAAATGGCTGGGCATTGTGGCAGGCGCCTGTGGTCCCAGCTACTTGGGAGGCTGAGGCAGGAGACTCGCTTGAGCCCAGGAGTTGGAGGTTGCTATGAGCTGTGATGCCATGGTACTCTACCCAGGGGGGTAGCTTGAGGCTCCGTCTCAAAAAAAAAAAAGAGTAAATGATATGAACGCCTGATGCCCCTGTGCACAGTGTGTGTGTCCAGCACAGGGTGTGAGGAGTACATGCTGGCTTCTTTACCATTATTATAATTTCCTGGGCAGGGCTTGAAATGCTCAGGCAACAGTGCCTACAGCCAACTCTGAATCTAGCATCTGGCCCACTGCCCCCACAGGCCATCTCAACAGGGTGTTTCTGGGTCTTCCTCCTACCCCAACACCCCCACCAAGGTACAAGTTGGAGCTGAATCCTTTTCCAAGATTCATGTGTTAATGGCACCCTCCTTCCCAAGAGAATTTATTACCAGATTAATTCTGGTCATAGTCACTCTCACATAATGACTACCCTCTGAAACCTAAATGGAAAAGCAGTACAAGCCACTGCCATCACCACTAGTAATATGCTTCAGTGGGTGATGAAAATAAATTGCACTTCCTTGAAAATATGGCAATGAGCTGGAGCTCAGTAATTCTGCCTCAGAGGAGAGGCCAGGTGTAGGGGAGACGTATGGTGGCTGCAGAGAGAGCTGGTAATGGGTCTAGCTGAGATCAGAGTGCTGGCGAGAACCTGCCCCACCAACCTACACACACACATGCTCATGCACACATTCACACACTCACACACACAATACAGGATGCTCTTTCAGTAGAGGCTGCCAGTTGTCCCCAATAGCTACTCTACCCTTCTTCCCTTCCAGTAGAAAATCCCACATCTTAGGCAAGCCTGCAGCCATCCGGAATAAATACTATACTTCTCAGCTTCTCCCAACTACATATGGTCATGAAACTAAACTCTGGCCCATTAAACACAGATCACCATACCAGGCGGCAGCTCTCAGGACCATGTCATGGGCCTCTGCCTCTTCCTTTTACATCCTTTCCTGCATTCTGCTGCTGAAACATGAGTGTGATCACTGGCATTCTAGTATCAGCTTGGACCAGGAGGATGAAGCCCTCACAACAGAGCCTGGAGCCACAGGAGCCTGGGCTCCTGAGGACCTCCAGAAGCAGAGATGCCACGCTGGACAGAGTGCTCTTGGACAGAGTACCTAATTCTGGACACGTGCTACACCGTTCTTTCAGGGCGCAGCTAAATTTAATTAAAACTGACTTAATGCACCCCTACATAAACATTAGAAGAAAAAAATGGATATCAAGTCTTCCTTGGTTCACCTGAATCTCAGTACAGGAGTGGGACCTGGCTGTGGCTGATAAGGGAAGGCAGAACATCTAGGAAGAGCTGAGTGGAGGGACCAGGAGAGGAGGGAGAATTGAAGGCAGCAAATGCAGCGTCATCTGGCACAGTGCCTGAGATATCACGATTGCTCGATGTAAGTCTGGTGGCTGGGTGATGGGCCAGGTACAAAGATGAAAGAGACCCAAAACCACAGGAAAGTGGGATCAGGAGTAGAGAGGGATGGGGTAGAGGCTGGTGGTTTTCCCAGGAAGCATAAGCCGTGTACTATTGTATTCAATTTTGTCAACTATTTTCATAAAGTATTTGTTCAAAATAAAAGAACAAAATTGTACCCTCAAGCCACTGGTGTAAGAATTTACATAAGTAACTGCAATGCAAGGGAGGACATTTAAACGGATAAAATGCCTTAGGGAACTCAGGGATGGAAGTCATTGTTCTTAAATTTACAAATGCTAAGGTTCAGCAAATTGTTTGAGTCAGGGTATAGGCCCTTGGGAAAGTTAGCTAACATCTCTGGGACTCGGTTTTCCTAGCTGTAAAATGGGGGTGACCAAATCATAATGACCACCTGTGGCTATTATGTAGCCAAAATGAGATAAAGCAGCTAAAGAGCTAATTCTGTGCCTGGCATGTAGCCAACCCCAGTGTTAGGTCTCATGACCATTATTTCCAGTGAAGGAATCAGGAGGCATCATGGAGGAGGTGGCATTTGGTGAATTCCTACCTGAGAATGGGTAGGAATTGGATTTGTGAAGATGGAAGCGAGGGGCAGCCTTGGTGGAGGCGGAAGGACACAGGTGGGTTTGGGGATGTGTACCCTATCGCGCAGGGTGGGTGTGATGGGCCATGAGGCAGGGCAGGGATTGGGCAGGGATTGTGGGCCTGTGGTATAGTGGCTGCAGAGAGAGCTGGTAATGGGTCTGTGAGGCTTCCCTCTGCTCTCTAAGAGCTGAATGTTTTCCACCCGGTTGACCAGAGGGATGGAGACAGAAACTGGGAGAGACACAAAGAGAGATTTGAGAAAGAGGAGGCTGCTAGTACTGGCAGGAAATTCAGGTGACCTGTCCAGCTGCCAGGTGGAGTCTGGAGTCTAAGCTCCTGGGATGTAGACCTAGGGGCAGCAGCTGGGTAGACCACAGGAGAGTGTGGGCAGAGCCAGGGAATGGGGTGCTTTGGTCAGGAAGAAAGGCTGCAGTCAGCCGTCAGTGGTCAGCCATCTTCCTGGGTAGCAAAACCTTTCCTCCCCCCAAATTTTCAAAGTGGTTTTGAACATTTAGGGGCTGTCACTTTCTAAAAGTTAAAAGATGAACCACTGAAATGTTGACACAGCATCTTTTCGGTCCTCTGAGCATGGTTTGAAGGGGTGTCAGGAGAGAGGAGGGGAGATCCAGGGCAGGAGGCAACCCCTCTCTGCCATCTCCATCACGCCCTGTGCCTCTTGCTCCCCAGGGCCACCTCGCTCTAGCTATTCCCAGGCTGTCTTCCTTCTCCTTTAATTAAGGGTCTGCTTCTCCCATTATCTCTGCCATCATTGCCTGCCATGGTGCACTGGAGGAGAAAAGAGAAAAACTAGGAAGAGCAGCCCCAGGGCAGCCCTAGATAATGAAATGTAATCAAAGAAAGTAGGCTGGGGCCAGTGAGAGGCTCAGAGAGCTGCACCATCCACCCTGCCTCTGTCTGACTTCACCCTGTCCCACCTTTACTCATCCTCAGGTGTACTCCCCCACCACCACTTCCCCAAGAAGCTGGTGGCCTCCAGACCCAAGCTGCCTGGCCTTCCCTCCACCCCAGGAGAGGAGGCAGACTAAGCGAGGCCTCAGCGTGAAGGTGGGAGTGGGGGTGGGCAAAGATGTCCACTGCTTCTCTAGATCCACTTCTCTAGATATCTATTGATTCTTTAGAACTCAGGGGTCCTCAGATTTTAAACAGGGGACCAGTTCACTGTCCCTCAGACCGTTGGAGGGCCGGACTGCAGGCCCCGGGACTAGTTAGCTGCTAAGCAGGACAAAAACACCCAGCAAGCTGGATAAATGTCCTAGGTGGGCTGCATGTGGCCCACGGGGTATAGTTTGAGGACACCTGCTGTAGATACACAACTGAGGCCTGAAGGACAGGAGTCCCCAGAGGAGAAAGGGGACATAGGACATTCCAGGCCAGGTTAGGGAGAAACCATGGTAGGTCTGGGAGAATTGAGCATGGTAGAGGACTAGAGCATGGGAGGCTGGAGAAATAAACTTGTGGGGTGCTTGATTCCACATGTATTGGGGGCCTGCTGAGAGATCTGACTTACTCAGGACACGCATACACACATGCATGACTGCTCCCGGGTGGCTGTGCTTACATATACCCACCAGTCCCCTTTGGTCACAACTGCTTCATCAGTGGTAGACAAGAGACCAAGAGGCTCTTCTCTCCTGTTCACAGAGTAGCTGAGAGAGACCAGAGTCTACATGCCTACTGAGAAGTGGATTATGGTTACTGCCCAGGCTCCCTGTTGACCATCTTTGTACTTCCTGGCATTTTTGGTTCTGGACCGTCATGAGACTTGGTGGCCCACCTCATGCTTAGTCTCCAGTGCAAAATACTCTTTTCCATTTATACTCCCTAGAATAGTTTTCAACTTTCTAAATATATTTTTGCTTGAGACATACATAGACGCATAAGAGATATAAGTGTCAAGAAATAAAATTTGCCTTCACTATGGAGGATACACTCTTGAGAGTCTTAGTTCTTTTTTCAAATGTTGGTCACAATATACAATGGGAAAAACACTGAGCTTACATGCATGATTTTTCTCTCGTTTGCAACCAAAGCCTCATTAGAAGTCATGTTAACATACTTAACCAGTAGCCAGGTTGTAAGTATGGGGGTTATAGTCTTCCTGCTTATTAGAAAATACCCTTAGACCTGTTCCCATTGGGATAACAAATAAGTTTCAACTTCCTCTGTCAGTTCTGATCAATTGCTAGAGCCTCTCTGGAGGCTACGTGAAGGGAATCTGCAGCCCCATCCAGACTCAGACTCCGAGGGAGAAGGGGCTGTGATCTATTAGTGACACCTGTGCTTATCCCAGCACCTACAGGTCTGACACAGAGCAGGTTAAATATTTGTTAAATAAATAAATGAAATATTTCCCATTCTTGATCTTCTTCAGCTAACCAGGTTAACCTACCTCCACGGTGGTTTACTTACTCCCATCTTAAAGTCACATCCTAGAATTCACTTTTCTCTAGCAAGAATTCTTAAGAAGCTGTCTTAATTAAAACAGACAAAGCTTGAGTGTCCATGTATCCCTTTCTTGGGCATTCCAGTCTGTTTCCAGCCCCTCCTCTGTGGCCCTAAGTCCCTTCAGTTTCCTGACTCTGCTCCACCTAGACCACTGGTTCTCAACCTTCCTAATGCTGTGGCCCTTTAATATAGTTCCTGTGGGTTGCAACCCACAGGTTGAGAACTGCTGATTTAGACTCATCCCTGGGTGCTCCCTGCCATGGACCCATTCATGAGCCTGGCTCTCACTCCTGCTCTCTGGGTCCCCTGTCCTTCCAGACACCCCTGTTCTGCTCCCTATCTTCTCTGTGGTTTCTCTCCTCTTCCTTGGCACCCCTCCAGCCTGGAGCACGCCGCAGCACAGATGGGGACTAAATCTTCTGTATCAGTGAAATGAATGTCAGCATGGACACTGATTACAGATTCCATTCCAGAGAGCAGAGAGCTGCTCATACCAAACTGAGCAGAAAAAGTGGTAATATGCCATTTACTGAGAAAAAAAACAGCTTATCTATTGTCACATGTGGAATAAGTGCAAAGAATTCTGTGGGCCCAAGCACCAGGTGTGTTGTTTTTAAGTAGAAACAACCTCTTTCTGTTTTTCTGAGACGACTGTGTGAACAAAGAATTTCAAGGCTCTCTGCTAAGAGGCCAGAGGGTGCTGGAGGCTGCTGGAGGCCTACCCAGGTGCAGGTGGGACCTACTGATTGAATGGCTGACTACTGGAGAATTTGGCTTGATTTTCCTTTAAGTCACATCGATTCTGTTCACAGATGCCCATGCCACACAGACGCTACCTCCCTGGAGCCTCTTTTCTCTTCCTGTCTCCAATGCTCCCCTGGGTGGCAAAAAGGCAGAGGCGGGACAATGACTTGGGAGGAGAGCTCTCCGGGGCAGCCACCCTCGCACCCGCATAGGTCACTAAGACAGGCCACTTTCACACCCTGCATAGGTCACTGAGACAGGCGAGGAATCCGCCTGGGGCTCATGGGCAGGAATTCACTGCAACCTCCCTGGCTCTGTCCTTGGCCCTTGGAGCCATTTCCTGGAATGGAGGGGGAGGGAAATAGTTTCCCCAAATACCAAGAAGAGTTATTTTGGGTATAAGATGTACAAAATATGAGAAGGATGCTCCTTTAGCCAACATGGAAATGTTCCCCTCAGCCCAAGGTCCTCAATTGCTTGAGAAAGGAAGGAACCTAAAAGCATCCCCCATTTTGCCATTTTATTCTCTTGAGCGCCAAGAAGCCTTCCTCCTCCTGGTTTGGTTCTGCTGCAGACCATCCTGGTGGGAAAGAGATTGGGAACTGGCTCCCCAGTCCCAGCTCCCCACTGCCTGCTGCCCACCTTAGAATCCTACAGCGCAAGCACAACTTGAGCTAATAGAGGTCAGTTCCTACACTGTGAGGGATAATCAGAGAGCTTGGTCTGCGGGCATGGTACTGCCAAGCCCCTGGCCTCCACCCACCTCCCCAAAGACCACCTTCCAACAGAAATGAAGGATCACGTGGTCTTCAAAGCTGCATTTCTCAAATAACAACCAGGCCACTTATCTCACTTGCATCTAACTGTATTTGAGTCACTTTTCCAAAGTGCTTCCTTCTTAAAGCTATAAAAACAGGAGTATAAGGGAACCACACCCACAGTGAAATCTAAACCAAGTCTGAAGAGAAGGAAGGTGATAGGTGGGCCTGAGTGTCTCACCTGGAACCCAGCTGCCTACAATGCAACTGGAAATTCGTAACATGCTGGTAAAAGGCCTTTCCCATGAAATCCCACTTTATCCATTATGAGAAAGGCAATCTGCGGGGCTTTAAGGCCCGACGTGGTGAGACGGACACAATTTCTCGGGGAGCTTTGGGTTCTTCCTGACAGTTTTTCTCCCCACCTCTACTTCATTGTCATCCTCTTCCTGGGCATCAGCCTTTTACAGCCCCTCCCATTCAGGGTCAGGCCCTTCTCTGGAAAATGATGCCTGGATTCTTATCCTCAGCCAAGAGGTTGTCTCATCCCCAGAAACTGGCCGCTGGGACCGGCCTCCCCCGCACCTCCAAATTGATCCTCTCAAGATGAGGATAGGCTCTCTGATCTTTGGGGACATGCTCAGGGCAATTTCCAGAGCACCTCGGCTCTGCTGGCACGTTGAGGCTGGAGGTTCAGATGGTCTCCTGGGGTCCTTGCAGGCTCCACAAGGACAGAGTCCTGACTTTTGGGCACTTGGCACAGTCCCAACCCCGAATCCAATGCTTGCCAGCTCCCAGAGCTTTCCCTCTGCCTAGAGCTCGGTGCAAAGCCACCAGAACCAAACCATCCACCCTGCCTCCTGCCTGCCTCAGTATCCCCGGGCTCCAGAGTTGGGTGGGCGCTGCGGCCTGCAAAGAAAGACCAGCGAAGAAAGAGAAAGGAGCGCGCTGGGACCTTACTTACCTCGCAGCTGTTGGCGCCGAGACTCCTCCGGGGCTCCATGCCTGCCCGCCCCTCTTATAGCCGCCCAGCACAACTTGCGCAAGTGCCCGGCAGGCCCCAGCGCACCCCAAGCGCCAGCTCCTGCTCCGCCCCGCGGGGCAGCGTCAGGTCCGGGGGCTGCGGGCTGGGGCCGGTGCACGCCTCGGGCACCTCGAGGGAGGGCCTCGGCTGCGCCAGGAGCCACGCGCGCACCCTCGGGTATGTCCAGAAAGTGTGGGGGCAGTTGGCAGGAACCAGAAATCCTCGAGGTCGTCAGACGCTCCGGCGCAACTGTGGCACAGGGATCGGCTGCTCAGGACAGTGCTTCCAGCAGCGCGGGGGCGGCCAGAGCTGGGTGGCTGCGAGGGGCTCAGCGGAGCCGGCTGGGGGACTGGGCGGCATCCCCGCCGGCCGGTGGTACACAGGTGGCAAGCCCCGCGCAGCCAGCCCTCCGGGGCGGGGCGGGAGAGCGAGTTCTCAGCGCCGACGGTTCTAGGCGTCCGGGCAGCCCGGGGTTAGAGGGAGCGGCCCTGCGTGTGTCTGGCGCCCACACAAAGAATGTGTGTGTGAGGGGACGGGGGACGGGACTTCTGTTCCACGCCTGCTCTGCAAGCGGAGGACTGGGTTCCAAAGGTCAGGGCGGATTGTCTCCCGCTCCTTCCACTCCAAGACACGCGTCCCCTAGTTGTGAGGAGTCTGTCTCCAAACCTATAGGAAGCGCACTCGCTCCGGGGTGGGATGGGGCTCCAGGCACTGCGGCCTTTGGGGACGCTCTGAACGCGCCTTAAGTCCGCGTCCTCAGCCCATATTTCCTGTGTACAAGTGGAGGTGTCCCAGGCATAGCGACATTTCCCTCACAACAGCCCGTAAGTAGGGTGGTGTCATCCTCAGCCTTTCTGGAAACTGAGGTCCAGGGAGGTTCAGTGACGTTCCTGAGAAGCCCCAGCCGATAAGGACTAGTCATCAGCTGAGAACCCAGTGAGACAACTAGATCAAGACCGTTCTAGAAGAGCAGCTCCAGAAACAAATCATTCCATTTAGAATCCTCGCGTAAGGTAGGAGTCTGGAAACTAATCCTGCGGCCTCCTTCCTTGGTTGGTACCTCCCATAAACCAAAAATAGTTTTTACCTTCTAAAAAAGTTGAAAAAAATCAAAAGAAGAGTAAGAGTTCTGAAGTGAGAAAATTAAAGGAAATTTACATTTTGTTGTCTATCCAAAGGTTTGGATTTTACCCACAAAAAAAAAAATTGTGGAAATGTTTTCACTCTTCTTGTGTCAGTATCTACATAATGGCGTTGATTTAGCCTCTTGACCCACAAAGCCTGAAATGTTTACTCTCTGAACCAGGGAACCCACACCCACCATGTGTGGGCCCCTCTGTGCCTTCTATTCCAGTCCCTCTGAGGGGACGCTGGATGGTTTGTCCATCCTGTCTCTAGCCAGAATCTCTCCATTCCACTGGGGTCACTCTCTCCACCATTGAAGAAGCTTGTCCAGGTTGCTCTTCAACCAACTTCCCTCCTGGCTGTTGAGGCTAGGTTGTGTGGCTTGGTCCATCCTCTCCCTTGGGTTGTGAGTAGAGGACAGGGGTGGCGACATCCACTTTTTAAATCCTGGCACCTTCACAATGCCAAACACACATGGGTGCCCAGGAAATGTTTGCCTAAACCCTAGGTGTGCCCACTCCACAGAGCTGATTTTTTATGTGTATTATATGATTGTGCCACTGTTTGGAAATTCCCAGTCAAGGCCATTAGAGGGTAGATGCTTTTTTAAAACTTGGAAAAAATATATCTGCAGTAATGATGGTGTGACGGGAACAAGAAAAGCAAAGCTCACACAGATCTTGGGAGACATCAGTCATATTGTCTTTGAGACAATGGAAACGTGATCCCCAATGACTCTGTGTTCCCTGAGATGGAAGAGGTCTGATTTGCTCACCACTATACCCCCAGCTAATAGCCCAGAGCCTAGCTCAAAGTATTTCATTTTTTAAAGCATATTTTAAGTGAAAATGTCAAACAACAAAGAAGTAGGCAATAGTATAACGAACTACAATGTACCCATCACCTAGATTTAACAATTATTATTTTCTATATCTGCTTCATTTATTTTTTTTTGGCAAAAATATTTTGAAGCAAATTACACACATCATGAAATTTTACTACTTCAGTACTTGATAAGAAATAAGAATTTCTACATAACCGCAAGACTATTTTCACAAAATAATGATTCCTTGACATCATGAAAGAACTAGTCTACATCAAATTTCTCTAAATGTCTCTCAAATGACTTTTAGTTGCTTTGCTTGAACCTGGTTGTTTTGCTCTTAATAATTGGTTGTTGAAGAAAAGAAGGGAAGGAGGAAGGAAATTGAGCTATATATTTGTGGAAACCATCTAAATGTCCAACATAGGAAATTGGTATGGCTATTAAAAAGCCACATTAGAGCAATATACAGACATGGAGATTCATTTTGTAAAATAATATTTAATGATGTAGGAAAAACTATATTTTGTAAACTGGAAAAGGATCAGATTACAAAGTGGTACAAAGCAGATTACAAGGTATATTTTTGCTGATTATATACATGCAGATACATACACATGCCCATCAAAATATAATGCCATTACTGGGAGTAAGATCAGGAATGATTTTAACCCTTCTTTGTGCTTTTCTGTTGTTTTTTTTTTAATGTCTGCAATGGAATAACTTTTCAAAGTGAGTTTGTTTATATCCCATGGAAATAATGAGGTTTTGTTATGTTTTGTTTTTCATATTCAGGCTGTAGCACTTGGTATTGATGCTGTATATAATCAAGCTTTTCCAACCTCTTTGTAACTTTGCTAGCAATAAAGACAGCTTATTTGCAACCTGGGGCTTACCTGTCTCAGTCTTACCTTTTTGGGGGTCACTGGGCAGATTGGGACCTGGGATTATTTCCTGAACTCATGCAGCACTTGAGACTATATTGTGAGGGTAGGGACTGCCTGTCTATCTATCACCTACCTGTTTTTCGCATTTAGTTGAATTTTCAAATATTTAATATATGACAGGGTTTAATAAGTTCCAAAGGGATAAAGAGCTATGAAGACTCAGTTTCCTCCTCCTCTCCTTAGAAGTAAATGTTCTGGCTCGGCGCCTGTGGCTCAAGCAGCTAAGGCACCAGCCACGTACACCTAAGGTGGCAGGTTCGAATCTCCAGCCTGGGCCTGCCAAACAACAATGATGGCTGCAACCAAAAAATGGC
>CAUYQV010057236.1:0-15383 GCA_963574575.1 Galagoides demidoff | reverse complement strand
CCCACCGCGCCAGAGGGTCATCGCTACCACCACCCCCACCGCGCCAAAGGTCCACGCTGCCCCACCCCACCCCGTCCTAGGATTCGCACTGTCCGCACCCCCCACCCCGACCGAGGGTCCACGCTGTCCCCACCCGCCCCTACCCTTCCCGAGGGTCTGCGCTGCCCCAATCCCCCCACCCCGACCGAGGGTCCGCGCTGCCCCCATCTCACTCCGACCGAGGGTCCGCCTTGCCCCAGCCTCCACCCTGCCCGAAGGCCGACGCAAGGGTTGTGGCGGGGGGGTGCCCAGAGCTTGGGGGAGGACCGCCGGGGTAGGGGCGTCGGGCTGAAGACCCTGGGGACAGGCCTGGGGGCTGCGGACAGAGAGCAGGAGGGCGGGGACCTAAGGGGGGCGGGAGGGAGGGCAGGTGGGGGCGTGCTGGACTGCAGGGGCGGGCAGCGGGCAGGACAGAGTCTGCAGGAGGCGCGGCCCCGCCCCGGCCCCGCCTTCTGTGGACAGTGGGGGGCGGGGCTGCCACAGTGCGCTGGGGGACCGTCAGGGCCGTGCCGGGGAGGCCTCAGGGAGGGACAGAGGGCCGGGGAGCTGCGAAGCCGGGAGGAGAGGGAGCGCTCCCGCCCCTCCCTGATGGCCTCCGCCCTCCTTCCCTCTCTTTCCTCCTTGCCGCCCCCTCCTTCCCGCCCCCCCATACCTCCCTTTCTCTTTCTCTGCTTTTTTTTTTTTTTTTTGTCCAAAGGTTTACTTATATTTATGCGCTGGGAGGAAAACCCGTCCTTTCTTCTAGTCTCCCTTCCGTTCCTTCAAGTTCCTAATCCCTCAGAGCAGTTAGTCTCACTGCCCTGAGGATTTAGGAAAAAGGAAAATCTTATTCAAACTCTGTACTCTGCCAGCAGGACAAAGGTGGCAGAGATGGCTGTGACCAGCGTGGGGGGACAGCTGAGGGCAGGGCTCCCTGGGCCCCTGAGCACCTCCAGGGCTGGTTTCTCCCCACAACCCCCAGCTGACACTCAGACTCCCCAGGCAACCTGTAAGGTGGGAAGGGCCTCCAGGACCCCATTTCCTAAGAGACATTTCTGCCTGACCCAGCAGGGAAATGGGGAAGGGGCCACCTCCTAGGAACACACAGCCAAGGGACCTGCCACACATGTACTCAAAGGCCACACATGCCCATCTCAGCCGTCAGAGAGATGATAGGTCTTTACAAAGCAGCACCCATAGGCTGTGTGTGACAATTCTGTGTTCAAGTGCCCAGAAAACTTGGTCCTGTCATTTTTGATATGTGGAATTTCCAATCCATGATTTGACTTTTTTTTTTTTTTTGAAACAGAGTCTCACTCAGTCACCCTGGACGACAGGCTAGTTTTTCTATTTTTAGTAAAGACAGGGGTCTCCCTCTTACCCAGGCTGGTCTTGAACTTATGAGCTCAAGCAATCCACCTGCCTCAGCCTCTCAGAGTGCTGGGATGACAGGCGAGAGAAGACACACTCAGCCTACTTGATTTTACTGTTAGGAAAAAAAATAGAGAATGCAACAGCATGTGTGTATTTTCTTTTTTCACTTGGAAGTCTTTTAATCTTTGGGAATGTGCTCAAGGACCCCTTTGAAAAGCACATGACCAATTTCCTCAGAAAAGCAAATCTTAAAAATTGTGTGTGCAGTTTTGGGCCTCTGTGGACCCTAGCTAAAAATCCTGCAGTAAGGCTGGGCCCCTGTAGCTCAGCAGCTAGGGCACCAGCCACATACACCAGAGCTGCCAGGTTGGAGCCCAGCCCGGGCCTGCAAAACAACAATGACAACTACAACATAAAAAGCCAGGCCTTGTGGTGGGCGCCTGTAGTCCCAGCTACTTGGAAGGCTGAGGCAAGATAATCGCTTGAGCCCAAGAGTTGGAGGTTGCTGTGAGCTATGACGCCACGGCATTCTACCCTGGGCCACATGAAATGCTGTCTCAAAAAAAAAAAAAAAATCCTGCAGTAAAAAGTCTTGTTGGAGCCCCTAGAAGCCATGGTGGCCAGCTGTGCCTGCTGCCCATTCTGTGCTGAGGTGGGTGGAATTCAAGGCAGATGGGGACTCCTTGGGGCTCTAAGAGGTGTGCTGCCTTTGAAGGAGGATCACAGCTTCAGGGCCTGGGAGGCTGGGAGACTCTCTAGGATCCCCTCTCCAGAGAGACTTCTGGGGTGTGAGTGGACTCAGATCATGTTTTCATGTTAAAAGGTTTATCTTTTTAATGGAGACCCCTTGGAACCCAGATGAAAAATGAAATGTTGGAAAGCAAAGCAGATAAAAGCTGCCCTGCTGAGAAATGAGGAAGGGCTTGAACTACTTTTACTCGCAACACTGCTCACACCAAAGGTGTGTGTCGCATTTCCACACCCCATCACACGCCACACCAACCAGTTCTCCAACATCCACTGTGTGTCCCTATGGTGCCGTTCAACCCTGACTGACTGCCAGGGTTAGTCAGACAGCACAGGTGCTTGGGTTCCATCCCACAGGTCTGTCCTCACTGCAGGTGTGCTACAGACACCAGTCGCAGGTCTCAGGCACTCAGGGAACCTACACTCTGTCAGACTTGGCTACAAAGTTGGGGGTTTCCCTGCATCCCTCAGGTCAGTATTTTGCTGGAACAGCTCATGGAACTGGAGAGAAACACTTTGCTTATTATCACGAGTTTTTACCAGGGATACAAATCAGGTGAAGAGCTATGCCAGGTCTAGAAGGGTTCTCAGTCCAAGAGCTTATGTCCCCTGGGAGTTGGGGTGTGTGGCCTTCCTAGCACATGAATGTGCTCCAGCTTGGAAACTCTCCGAAGCTTGTGTTTGGGGGTATGCCAGCAAGTTGCAGCAATTTGGCCACTGATGATGACTCAACCTATAGCCCCACCCCCATCACTGCTTTGGTCTTTCTGGAGACCGGCCCCCATCCTAAAGCTATCTAGGGTCTCCCAATTAGCACACAAAAGACATTATTATCATGACAGAGATTCATTTAGGCCCACTGTGCCAGACACAGGGACAAAGACCAAATGTCTACTTCTTATTCTGTCACAGGCTTCACATCTTAGCCTTTCGTGGGAGTGAGGCCGCGGGCAGCGCTGAGTCCTCTGTGTCCTGGATGAGAAGACCCCTCACTTTAAGACCCTTTCTGTGGACCCCTGGGAGAGGCCTGAGGTGGAAAGTTCCACCAAGCCCTTTACTCACCCCAGAAACCACCACAAGGGCCAGGACCTTCCAAAACCGGCTCCCCACCCAGTTTATTGCTAACTGCCACCTCTGCTTATATAATCGGCCTATTGCCAAATCTGGCAGTTTGCTTGCATCAGCCAACCCCTTAAAAACCCCAACTCCCCTGAGGTCAGGGCAGTGCTCTCAGTTTCTTTTCTGAGACTGTAGAGACAGCCGCTGGCTGGCTAATAAAGACTCCATTCGGACACTTTGAAATTGGCTATGTGGTCCTTTCTGTCCCATAACAGCCCTAGCAATTTTGTACCACAAATTTTTTGTTCTTTTTCTTTTCTTTTCTTTCATTTCTTTTTAGATAGAGTCTCAAATTGTGCCCTGGATAGAGTGCCATGGTGTCCTGGCTCACAGCAACCTCAAACCCTTGGGTTCCAGCAATCCTCTTGCTTCAGACTCCCAAGTAGCTGGGACTACAGGTGCCTGCCACATCTGGCTAGTTTTTCTATTTTTAGTAGAGATGGGGCTCTCACTCTTGCTCAAGCTGGTCTTGAACTCCTGAGCGCAAGCAGTCCACTGGCCTCAGCCTTCCAGGTGCTAGGATTACAAATGTGAGCCACTCACACCAACTTTTGTTATTTTACTTAAAGAGAGCTCCCTGGTGGCATAAACCTCAGGCCTGCAAGTCTGTTTTAGAGAGTAATAATACAGTTTGGCTTGCCCCATCCCAGAAGCTACAACAGAGCCTGAGTGAGGATGCCTCAGTCCAGCAGCCTCAGAAGTGGTGGCAGTGTAAATCAAGAGCATCCTTCATTTCCAAGGCTGCCCCCAGTTCACGTAGACCTTCGCAGACCTGACTTCCCTACAACTCAGCACCCCTCCCTCAGGGCTTCACCAAAGGCAGAGTGGGCTGGCCTCTGGAGCCCCATTGTTGGGTACTCAAGTACTGCCTTCATCACACACATGCTTTCTGCCCTGCTTGTCAACCACCCCGCTGTCCTCGCTACTCAGCCCCCATCCCAATGTGGCCCTAGCCTTGCAGGTGAATTTGACAGGCTGCATTTAACCCAGATTAAAATTGCTTCAAAATGAGTTATTCAAAATCTGTGCATCACTCAGGTTTATCACAAATGCAAGATGCAATCAACTGCTTTCTCTTGACAGCTGAGCTGACATGGCTTCGAAGTGAATAGCAACTTGAGGTTCTGACTCAATGTGATGAAGGCATGTGGGGATCTTGAGGACGGGCTGGAGTATTGTTAGTAAGCACAGTCAACATACTTGATAGGCCAGACACTCTGGGCGTTGGGTCCTCGACATTCCAGACAGCCACTGCATGTATAGCCAGTGCTTCATCATTTATGGTAATGGGACAAGGACGACATGGATTGCTGAAATCAGCACATCATTAACAAATAAGTTGCACAGGGGAAGTAATCCAATCTCTTGTCTCCCAGCTCTTGCTAAGGGAGCGGATGGAAAATTTGCAATAGGACCTCCTCCAGGCCCTGAGCCCACTGACAGAGGTGGCGGGAGTGTCCATCCCCTCCCTTGAAGAGCCCCATAAATGGATTTATCCATTTGTGAGGGCAAAGGCCTCAGAACTTAATCACCTCCTAGAGGCCCCACCTCTCAATACTGCCACGATGGAGATTAAGTTTCAGTACGACTTTTGGAGGGGAGAAATATTTAAACCATAGCAAGAATCAGAGTTAAATGAAAGCACATTCTTTCCTTCTGAAGTAATTCTAGTAAAAATCACCCTTAAGCCTCACCTCAACTTCTGTTAGTTGGAAGGGAACATGACTATTCCTCGGGCCCCACTGAAAATGCCAGGGAAACCCCACTGCAGGATGGAGCATGAGTGAGGATGAGAGGGGTATGTGAGACAGTGTGAGTTGAGTGTGAAAGTGAGTGTAAGAGGAAGTGTATTGTGTGAATGTGTGCATGTGTGAGAGAAAGTGTGAGCACATGTGCGTCAAGCGCTGTCCTTACCCAAAGGGCCTGTAGCCAGAGTCCCAGGTCCAGAGATGGCTGCTGGGGTGATCCTACATGCTCCCCACCAGCCTGGACCTGCTGCCCTGACCCCAGCTCCTCATCCTGAGACTTGCAGACATACTGCAGCATATTTACTTTTTGTCTTTGAGAAAAAGTTAGATTCTGGGGTTACAAATATACTTCAATTGAGTAAAAGCATAAAGGAGTACAATTGTAGTTTGCAAATCCACTTCCCTAACTGTTTAGGACACAGTTAACATTGTGGTACATTTGCTTTGAATCTTGTCCATTTTTATGACATGGGAACATATGGACTACATTGCTAATGAACCCATGTTTCCCCACTTTGTATCAACCTCAGTTTCTGTGATAGGAAACATGCCTCTAAACTAGTGTTCAGGACAGGTTTCTATCACATGGCAGGTCAGGATTCAAATCATGTGAAGCATTAGGTTTATTTCTTTTCAGTGTCCAGTAGAACCTCCATAGCTGACCACCTCCCTACACTGACCATCTCCTTACATTGACCTAATTTTCATAGACCAGACATGCACCACATGTGCATATCAGTACAGTAGGCCTAGTTCCTTATGTCAACCACCTCTGTATGTTGACCAGTTTATTACAGTCACTTGAGTGATCAACTTACAGAGGTTATACTGTATTAAGTTATATATAAAGTGTATCTACATGTGTATACTTGACCCATTAGGTAAACTTTTACTATTATTACAGAAATTACACCTTTTTTTTTCCTGCACCACGTCCTGATAACAGGGTTACAGCACAGGTAAAAAGGATCAGTTTAGAACTGAGAGGAAATAACCTAATAACTGGCACAGCAGCTGTATTTGGGTGCTTTTTGGTTTTGGTTTTATGAGATGGGGGTCTTGCTGCATTGCCAGGCTGGTTTCAAACTCTTGGGTTCGAATTATCCTCCTACTTCAGCTTTCCATGTAGCTGAGACTACAGATGCGCCCCACAATTTTTTTTTTAAATTTAAAACTATAACATTTTTCTTTTTCTTTTCTTTCTTTCTTTTTCTTTTTTTTTTGAGACAGAGTCTTAAGCTATTGTTCTGGGTATCGTGGCATCATAGCTCACAGCAACCTCCAAGTTGGGCTCAAGCGATCCTCTTGCCTCCATTTTTCTATTTTTGGTAGAGATGGGGTCTCGCTTTTTGCTCAGGCTGGTCTCAAACTTGTGAGCTCAAGCTTATCCACCCACCTCGGCCTCCCAGAGTGCTAGAATTACAGGTGTGAGCCACCACGCCTGGGTAATTGAAAACACTTTTCAATGTTCTGTCCCATACATTTTAAAATTGAGATATAATTCATGTACTAAAAAATGTACTCTTAAAGTGTAGTGTTCAGTGATTTTTAGCATCTTCACAGAGTTGTGCAATGCTCACCCCTGTCTATTTCCAGAACGTTTTCATCATCCCTAATTAGCAGTCAGTCCCGCTGCCCTGCCTGCTCAACCGGCCCCTAGCAACCACTAATCTACTTTCCATCTCTATGGATTTGGTGTTCTGGACATTTCATGTGAATGGAACCATACGGTATGTGGGCCTTTGTAACTGGCTTCTTTCACTTGGCACAATGTTTTCAAAGTTACTCCATGTTGTTACTCCAAATAGTCTCTTGTTATCTGCAGAGACCACAACTTGTTTATCTGTTCATCAATGATGGACATTTGGTTTGTTGCCACCTTCTGGCTCCCACGGAATGATATTGCTATGGTCATTCATGAATAAGTTTTCGTGTGGACATATGTTTTAATATGTCTTGGGAGTACCTAGGATTGCAATGGCTGGATCATGGTAATTATGTATTTAATTTTTTGAGGTCCTGCCAACCTGTTTTCCCCAGTGGGTCCACCCACTAGAAAGTTTTGTTTCTCGGTTTCCTCCCTTGCTCTTGTTTTTGCTTATTTCTGTTGCATTTCCTTGAATTGGCCACAGCAGACTAGGCAGTTGGGGCAGAAAAGGGTTTGGACTGACTCCTTGGTTGTGTAGACCAACTGCTCCCTCTTCTGTTACCAGGGTAAAGGGCAGTTTCTTTAATAAATGACTTCCTTTTTCTTCGGTCATACTTCGCTATGGTGCTGTGATTTTTTTGCTTTGGTTGGGCCCTTATTGTTTGTAGCTACGTTATCCTTTCTCTGTCTTCTAGGTGTGTTGTAGGCATGAGTGATGATGGTGGTTTCTCTCTTTGCTCATCTGTATAGTTTTAAGGAGAAAGAGTAGGAAGATTCTAATTTAGGCAGCTGCCACTATCCTTCAGGATAGCCAAATGCATAGTTTTATTTTTTTAACCAAACACATAGTTTTAGACAGTATTAAATGCTACAGAGAGAAGAAAACAGGACCAGATGAAAGAGCAAATAGAAGTTCTGCATATACAGGATGTTGTTATGGGTTGGACTGTGCCTCAAGAAGGTATGTTGAAGTCATGACCCCCAGGACCTGTGAATGTGACTTTATTTGGGAATAGGGTCTTTATGGATGTAATTACGTTCAGATAAGGTCACAATGAAGTAGGGTGGGCCCTAATTCAGGTGACTGGTGTCCTTCTAAGAGGAGAAGGAAGGACCCAAGAAACGTTGGGAGAACTCCAGGTGACAAGAGAGGCAGGGAGTGGAATGATGCGTGCATGAGCCAAAGAATATCAAATGTTGATAGGAAATACTAGAAATAAAGAGAGATACATAAAAAACAGATCCTTCCCTAGATCTTTCAGAGAGGACACAGACCTGCAGATACCTTGATTTTGGATTACTGGCTCTAGAACTGTGAGTGACTACATTTCCATTGTCTAAGCCACCCAGTCTGTGGTTACAGCAGCTGTGAGGAACTAATACAGATGTCAAGAAAAGCCAAGCTAGGAACTTCTACCTCAAGGACAAGCTTTACAAGGACAAGGAAGAGGATGTAACCAGTACAGAAATTCTGAACTGATTTGTCTAACAAATGCAAGCAGTGTAAACTGGTTCTTTGTACCCTCAACGATTCCCCAACAATTAAAAAAAATTCTGAGCTGAAAACTTGCCTAGAAGACTCAAGAAGCAGGAAGGAGCCAGGAGGCTGGAGGGCAGGGTTTAAGAGTCAAGAGCAATGAATGAAGTTGCAGCAAGGATTTCAGATCTGATTCCAAAAGGGACAGGAGGCCATTTTAAACAGGGACCAGCCCAGAGAGACTTTCATGATTAAAATATCTGTCTTTCCTATGGAAAACAGAAGTGGGGAGACAAGAATGGAAGCAGGCTGACCTGTTTGGAGGCTGCTGCAGCTGTCCAGAAAGGACAGCAGCAGTCTGGGCCAGGGTGGGGGTGAGTGAGGGGAGACAGGCTGGGGTAGATTCGGAAGGCAGAGCCTACGCTGGGTGAGAGAGGATGAGAAGAGTCAAATCTGCTAGTTTTTTGGACTGAGCCACTGGTGACACTTCTGGGATGAAGGTAGCTATGGAGAAGGGACATCAAGAATTCAGTTTTAGACGGTGTTCCCATTGAAATGTTAGTAAGACACTAAAGTGTATAAATAGCTTCTGTTTTCTCTCAAAAGATGGAAGTTCATCACATTCCATAAACACATATGCCTATGACTTGCTGGATGCAGACGGGTCAACACTGGAACACTCAAACCTTCAAAACAGGTCCTCTAAGTATGCTGACCACAGAAGCGGGAGGTGGGGAGCATTACTTTAGAGTCCAAGATGTGTCTTCTCAGCTTTCCCTTTGCAGCCTGCATGAGAAATGGCTATGTGGAAGCCAGATTGCTGTTTGGAAAGAAAAAGACCTCAGCTAGCTCGTCAGTGCAGCTCTCCAAATATGACTTTAATGACAGGTTTCAGAGCACAGCCCGGTTTTTCTCCTGAGAGGAGGGAGTTGGAGGGATGTAAATGTTCTCTGGAGCATCTCCATTATTACTAAGCAAGAAAAAAAGTGGTAGCAATTGATGTTGTTTGCTAACCACCAGGAAGGATCTGTGTGGTTTTACATAGAGGAGTGACACCAGCAGAGCTGAGCAAGATTTGTATTTTGGATAAATTGTAAGTACCCAGCAGCTGCTCTGTAAGTGGTGTGAAGGGCATTAAAGCTGTTACCATTGAACTAGACCCTGCTTATAGAGAACTTCTTACTCATAGCTGAAAACACAGATAGGCACTAATAGAGAGGAAGGTGCAAGAGAGAGACGGCTTGTGGTAGGGCAGTGTCCCTGTGGAGGTCAAGGCTGGGAGCCAGTGCCCCTTGCAAAGGGCTGCCCATGACCTCCCTAGGTTTGGGAGGAGGGGATGAAAGGGTCCGACTTCTGAACAGGTTCCCAGTCAATGACCATGACTCTCTCCTCCAAGTTTGACAAGAGACTTAAGGGCTTTAGAAAATCAGACACTTGAAATATCCACAGTAGAAAAGGGCAAGGAGTGCAGCCTTGGGGACAACAGGATTGCTGGGCACTCTGCAGCCCAACTGACTTGGCTGACTTTGAGATTTCTCTCTGGCAGCGCCCAACAGTGCCACCCCAGAAGCAGGAAAAGCATGCTGGTCTATTCAGGCCAGGTCTGGCCAGGCCACTGGGTCCCACAGTCCCAGGCTGGTCTAGTCAGTGGGTGGGTTTGTGTCCCTTCCCCTTTCCTCTGTCATGCAAGGGTCCAGATCGCAAGGGCACCACCATCTTCCCCCTCACTGCAAGGAATGCTGGGAAACGATTTCCAGTTGTATGTGGAGGAGGAAGAGGTGGATTTAGTGATCACAGGTCTCGGTTGGGTTTCATGACATAAACTGTGGAATAAAAGTAGTACCAGGTGCCACAGGGAGGCAAGAAAGCCCCCAGGGTGTCAGAAGAGTCTCTTTTCACTGGAGAAAAATAGTAGTAGGTTTCAAGCCAAGCCCAAGTGCTGGTTGGACTCACTGGGAAGCAGTGTTGGAGGCTTCTCCAGGTTGGTGCGGTGAAGTTTAGAGACTGAGAAACCATGTCCACCGTGGACCACAGTGCGCTGCCCATGTCCAAGGTGCAGGATGATGCGGCCACCTCAGCGCGCACCTGCCGAGTCACAGAACTACGGCTCAGACCCAAGCGGCACAGCTGTGAGCAAACTTAGCGTTTTACAGCATAAAAGAATTCTCATTTAAGAATTCTTCGTATTTTGTAATAATATATGTCAGGGGGAACTCATGGGTAAAACACGAAGTTATATCCTCTTCCAATGTTATTACAAAACATGAGCCTTGGAACTGCATGTCCTGGTAGCGTTGCGGCTTCCCTGGGAAGCGCGCTCAGCACTGTCCGGTGGGGAGAGGCTGAGACCCACGGCAGCGGCCACTCAGACCCAGCGCTGGGGGCACAGAGCACTGCTGGGCAGGGCACGGGGCTGGGGGCAGTGGCCGTGCGCTCAGCTCCAGGGTGCAGATGGGGGTACTGTAGAAGGCTGGCAGAGAGAGATGAACCCACAGTGCTGGGCCAGGTAACCCTGGGTACCCGAAGCGGGCTTCCAAGAAGCAGGGGAGGTGGTCTTGGGCCTAATCCACTAAAATATTGGGCCTGTCAGGCGGTGCTTGTGCTCAAAGGAGTAGGATCCCAGCCGCATATGCTGGAGGTGGTGGGTTCAAACCTGGCCCCGGCCAAAAAAAAAAAATTATATATATATATATATATATTGGACCTGTCCACAATGTTGGAAAAACTATACAACAGAGGGGAGAGGATGGTCTATGAATATCATTCCACTCGTATGCTGAGACACATTTTATCTTACTATTAAAAAATCCTCATAAATCTGATTTTTAAAAAGCAGACACAATAAGACTGCAGCAAAACCAAAACTCTGATTCACTTCTTTTGGGGGCCTATGCACTGTAGACATTCCATTTTCCTGTAACCCACAGCAGAGTAGCTTTGTAAGAACTCAATCCTGCGTCTGTATTTTCTTAGTTAACTGTGTTCTGATCTCTTAGGTAGACATGAACATGGGGAATATTGATGTTTTAGAGGTTAATGAGTGTCCCATTGATTACATTTGTATTCAACTAGGCAAAAACCAGTTATTCCTTTGGGCAATACTTTTCAGGCTAGTTTAATAATGACCTTTAGAGTAAACAATATTAGTGAAACAGAGACTGTGAGCCTTTAATGGTTTCATGATTTCTGGGTGCTTGTAAATCTATGTGTATGTGTATAGCTCATTAAGTTTTCTACTGAAATTGTAATATTTAACTGAAAGAACAAGACTGACATCATCTTAAGCTTAAGTTTCAGTTTCCCCCAAGTTTCAAGTTCTCAGAAGTCAGGACACAGGCCCATGACACCACCTCAGTGGCCCCTACCAATCAGAAAGGTGCACGACCTCACATAGAGATCACTCCCTTCCCCTTGCCCATAAAAACCACCCTCCCCTTAGAACGGGGCCTTCAGCCCAATCTCGCTGCACAGAGATACTGGAGGACTAGGTTCGCAAACTTGAATAAACTTTCCTGCTTTTGCATCAGACGCTGGCTCCCTGGTGGTTCTTGGGGACATCGTGATCTGGGCACAACATTTGGAGGCTCGTCCCAGGATCCCGAAAACCCCATGGACCCCCTCCCAGAGAGTTTGGTAAGTGTCTGAGGCACCTATGTCCCGTGTTCTGTGTCCAGCTGGTTGAGAGTATGGTGCTGGTATAGGGTCAAGGCGGATGCACTGGAGACCAACCAACAGGAAGAGGTGGGAGACATCTCCCCTCCCCAGGCAGATTGGGATGTGGAATCCCCAATCAGAGTTGAGAGGCACAGAGTCCCCCCCTCCCCAGGTAGATTGGGATGTGGAATCCCCAATCAGAGTTGAGGGGCACAGAGAAGCAATCCCCTTGGTGATTTTGATGGATGGTGCTGGTCGCTCCCACCCAGCCGGTGATTGGCTGTCGTCCCAGTTTTGGTTTCATTTTTTGTACGCAGTCTTTTTGGTTTCAATTAGTCTGTGTTTTGTGCTTTGTGAGCCTTTTTCTGTGTTTGTGGTTTTTACGGTGTGGGCAACATGGGTCAGACACACACTGCACTTTTAAATCTAACATTAGCTCGTTTCTAGGATTTCAAGGGATGAGCCTGGCAGTACGGGTTCCAAGTGAAGAAAGCTAAACTTGAAATCTTTTGCAGGAACGAGTGGCTGACTTTTAATGTTGGCTGGCCACCAAAGGGCACCCTCCATCTTCTGATTATTCTCCAGGTTAAAAAATGTTGTTTACAGGTCTTGGATAGGACACCCAGATCAAGTCCCGTACATCACTGGTTAAAGACCATGCTGCCTCTGGGTCCCAGCAACCAAAAAAAAAGAGAGAGAGAGAGATAATGGCCTTAAAAGAAAACCCTCACACTCCAAGCAACCCACTGCCCCTACCCCCTTATATCCTGTTTTGCAGGGGGGCACAGATCCAGAAACCCTTTTTCCACCTCCATATCAGAACCCCCCCCTCAGCTGCAGGAGCCAGAAAATGAAGCTGTCCCTTTAAGAGGAAACCCTGTTGGAAGCCTAGCCCACACCCTCCAGAGGGCTTGGCAAAAATAGCCTCCCGTCACTGCGACTCTACAGCTCTCCCCCTTCGAGCAGTTGGCCCTTCCGATGATGAAAGGGAACAGCCTCTGCATTACGGGCCTTTTGCCACCAGTAATCTCTACAACTGGAAAATGCAGAACCCACCTTTTCTCCAAGAAACCCTCTGCACTTGTTAACCTTTTAGACTCCATTTGCTTTGCCTACCAGCCTACCTGGGACGATTGCCAGCAACTCCTGCAGGTTCTGTTCACAACCAAGGAGCAAGGGCAAATTTTAGCAGAAGCAAGGAAGTCCGTCCCAGAAAAAGATGGGACCCCTACCCTTAACCAGGTTTTAATTGATGCAGCTTTCCCCCTAACCCAACCCATTTGAGATTTTAACACAGCTGAAGGTAAGGAGAGGCTCTGAGTTTACCACCAGACTCTAATGAGAGGACTTGGGAAGGCTGCTCAGAAACCAACTAACTTAGCAAAAGTATACAATGTTACAATATAGTGCAGGAGAAGATAGAGATACCCACAGTGTTCTTAGAGCGCATTATAGAGGCATTTCGTACTTATACGCCTATGGATCCAGAGGCAGAAGATAGTAAGCCTGCCGTAATTATGGCTTTTGTTAATCAGTCTGCCCCAGACATCCAGTGGAAACTCCAGAGAATAGACAGGCTAGGTAGACAATCCCTTCAGGATCTGTTAGCAATTGCAGAAAAAGTGTACAACAACAGAGAAACTCCAGAGAAAAAGCAGTTACGCACAGCTAGGAAGCAGACCCAAGATGTGTCAAGGATTCTGCTGGCCACCATGGCAGGAACTCAGGGGAATAAGGCTCGACAGCTGAACTACCTTGCTAAAGGTAAGGAGACAGTCCCCTGGGAAGGCCCGCCAGCTAGTAATAGGACCCGTCTCCACAAAGACCAATGTGTGTACTGCAAGGAGAGCAGGCATTGGGCCTGCAAGTGTCCTAAGAAAAGAGGCCTATCGCAGAAAGACCAGGTCACTATGTTAGAACTTGAAGAACTAAGTAATTAGAGGGGTCAGGGCTCAAGACCCCTCCCCAAGCCTGCCCAGGTGCAACAATATCCTATATCTCAGGAGGCATGGAATGGTATACTGCCCCGTATCTGGAGGCTTAAAGAGGCTGGAATTTTAGTCCCTTGCCAGTCAGCCTGGAATACCCCCCTGTTGCCAGTCAATAAGCCTTTAACAAATGATTACCAGCCTGTCCAGAATCCTGTTGATTCTCTCCTGACCTGAGAGAAGTCAACAAAAGAGTAATAAATATCCACCCCTAACCTGCACACCCTTCTGAGCTCGCTGACTCCAACTCAGATTTGGTATAAGGTGTTAGATCTTAAGGATGCTTTTTTCAGCCTCTCGTTAGCCCCACAGAGTTAGCCCTTGTTTGCCTTCAAGTGGAGCAACCCCGAATGTGGCATCCACAGGCAGCTCACCTGGACCTGTCTACCACAAGGGTTCCAAAAACTCTCCCACCATCTTTGATGAGGCGTTGCACGAAGACCTTGGTGAATTCCGTAAGACACACCCTGATCTGACCCTATTGCAGTATGTAGATGACATCTTGTTGGCAACAGACTCAGAATCCAAGTGCATTCAAGGAACACAAAACCTACTGGCCAATCTCGGCTCCCTCGGCTACTGAGCCTCAGCAAAGAAGGCTCAGCTCTGCCAACAAACCGTGAGTTACCTAGGATATGTACTCAAGGGGAGTCAGCGGTGGCCAACCCAGGCCAGAAAAGAAATGGTACTGAAAATCCCAGTGCCTACGTCCTGGGAAGCTAGAGAGTTCCTAGGCTCAGCAGGTTTTTGCCGGCTCTAGATTCTGGGCTTTGCTGAAATGGCCAAACCTCTGTATGAGGCTGCTAAAGATACTCAACCTTTCCAGTGGACAGAGGAACAAAGTAAGGCTTTCCATGCCTTAAAGAAAGTCCTACTGTCCGCCCCTGCTTTAGGCCTTCCTGATATTACCAGGCCCTTTCACCTGTACATTGATGAACACAAAGGAGTAGTGAAGGGGGTGTTGACTCAGACTCTAGGGCCATGGAACCAGCCAGTGGCTTATCTGTCAAAAAAACTAGATTCTGTAGCAGCAGGTTGGCCTCCATGCTTGTGGATTATAGCTGCTGCCACCCTTATCACCAAAGATGCAGACAAACTCACTCTAGGGCAAAAGCTAATAATTACAACTCCCCATGCCATAGAGGGGGTGTTAAAGCAGCCCCTGGACCAGTAGATGAGCAATGCCCAACTCACTCATTACCAGAGTCTGCTGCTCAACCCTCCTCGGATCCAGTTTGCGCCTAAGGCACCCTCCTGCCAGACCCAGACCTGGACACCCAGCTTTACGACTGCTCCAAAATCCTGGCACAAGTACACAGCACCCACCATGACCTGAAAGATCAACCTCTGCCTGATGTGGAGGTGACCTGGTACACCGATGGCAGCAGTTACATCAAAGATGGCAACAGGTATGCTGGGGCAGCAGTAGTGACTGAGACTGAAGTAGTATGGGCTGATCCCTTCCCGGCCAGCACCTCTGCCCAGAAGGCTGAGTTGATAGCCCTTACGAAGGCCCTCATCTTAGGAAAAGGCATAAGACTCAATATATATATACTGACAGCCAGTACACATTTGCTACTGCGCATGTCCATGGGGCAATTTACAGAGAA
>CAUYQV010057232.1:0-20420 GCA_963574575.1 Galagoides demidoff | reverse complement strand
TTTCCACGTGAAGCTCCTTCATTGAGAAATCCTTTTCCTTCCCTTTTCCCTTAGGGGTAACCAAGTTTCCAGTGAACCAGAAGGAAACCAGAGGAAGGAATAAATCTCTCTCTCTGTAAGCTGGCCTGAGTGCTGTTCTCATGGCTTCCAGAAGACCTTTGGGTTATTTAGTGATTATTTTCATAACCCAGCTGGGCATTCGGTGAGCAAGTCTCTTGGATTAATTAAGCAGCGGTAATTAACTGCATCTTGGGCCTCACTGGAGTGGTTGTAATTGGTAATTTCCCAATTACTACGACGGTGACAGGTTTAAATCTCTCAGGGAATCTTACACGATTTCTTGTACCTTGGGAGGAGCAGAGCTGAATTCCCAGAGCAATTTGGTGCCCTATTTATGTGACTAAAGATAATAAATATAGATGAGGTAGAGAGGCCAGTTGGCTACTTGTAATTCAAGCTTTTTCTGATAGTCTGTAAACTCATGGAATAAGAGAAAACCCCCAGTAGATAGAGAATGGAGAGGAAATATGATGAGGTTTGATCTCTAGAACAGATGTGAAATAGAAGGAAGATGCAATTGGAATGATTTAGGTCACTTGCTTGTTGGAGGGAGACTAAACAAAGAAAGGGAAAATGGTCAAGAGAGAGTGGGGACAGGTAAGGGATAGGAGAAATAGTTCTGACCCATTAAAGATGAAGGGGTATGAGTCAGGCAGATTCATCCGTGTTTGGAGTCGTGCCTCTGAGTTACTATTGTAGAGCTTGGAAGAGGACACCAGAGTTTGGTTTATGCACCAAGAGAACAACTCAGCTTCCAGACCAAAAAGCCAGCGGGACTGAAAGCCCCAAGGTGGCATTTGGGCCTGTTCTCTTGTCCCAACTCCTGCTCATGGGCAAGCAGAGAAATGGAATTACTCAAATTTTGCATCCATGGAGGATCTCTCACCTTTTTGAAATCTTCAGGAAATTATCTGTGTCAAGGCTCAATCATTGTGAGGTGTGGGCTAGATAAAGGCACATGTGTAGTGGTGGCCGGATGACAAGTCCTCACTGACCAGACAGCTATTTCTCCTCAGCAGCCATGATAGGGTGAGAGAGAAAGAAAGTGTCCCCTTGGGTTGTGAGATAAGCCAAAGTCACCTGGTCACTGTATCTGAGGCAGAAGGTGGGGAGAAGGGAAGATTGTCTTGCAATTAATTTTCTTTCTTTTTTCTAGGCAGAGTCTTGCTCTGTCACCCTGGTTAGAGTGCTGTGGTATCATTATAGCTCACAGCAATCTCAAACTCTTGGGCTCCAGTGATCCTCCTGCCTCAGCTTCCTGAGTAGCTGGGACCGCAGGTGCCTGCCATAACATCCAGCAATTTTTTCTATTTTAGTAGAGACAGGGTCTCCCTCTTGCTCAGGCTGGTCTTGAACTCCTTGTCTCAAGCAACCTACTTTCTTGGGCTCCCAGAGTGCTAGGATTACAGGTGTGAGCCACCATCCCCTGGCCTGATACCGATTTTCTTTCAATCTTAGGGTACTCAGTGTCCAGTCATGTGATTGGGCTTACAACCTACATCCCTGAAGGGTTCATAAACTTTTCATGGAGGGAGCTGGGATCTTGAATGAGCAAGTCCACCTCTTAGGCCATATAGGCTATCCCATGAGGAGAGGAAAGCTTTGACAGCTGGAGAAGTATATTAGTAAGGGTTTCCCAGAGAAACAAAATGAATTATACCCACATATAGAAACACACATATGTATATGTGTGTATACACACACACACACACACACACACACACACACACACAGAGAGTCATGTGCGCCATAACGACATTTCAGTCAACCACGGGCAGCACTTACAATAGTGGTCACATAAGATTATAGGAAGTCAAGGAGCCGAAAAATTCCCACCTACTGATGCTGTAGCTGTTGTAATGTCATAGGGTAACACATTACTCACGTGTTTGTGGTGATACTGCTATAAACACATCTGCTGGGCTGCCATTTGCATAAAAGCATTATGTACCATACCTAATAGTTGCCACTGATAAGATGGCCATGTTCGTGGGTTGTGTATTCATTATGCTATACTTCTTATTTGAAAGTGAACCCTTTCTACTTATATAAAAGAAAAGCTGACTTTTATAACTGTTTCAGAAACATCTCCAAGCAGGTCCTTTAGGAGGTAGTTCAGAAGAAGGCATTATTATAGGAAAGGACAGCTCCATTGCCCTTGAAGACCTCCCAGTGCGACAAGATGTGGAGGTGGAAGACAGAGACCTGGATGATCCTAACTCTGCTTAAGCCTAGGCTCATATGTGTGTTCGTGTCTTAGCTTTTAACCAAAAAAATTCAAAAAGTAAGAAGAAAAATTTAAAAAGCAGAAAAAAGCTTAGGGAATAAGGGCATAAGGAAAGAATATGTTTATATAGCTATATAATGTATTTTGTGTTTTAAGCTGTTATCACGGAAGTTAAGTTTCTAAAGAAAAAACGTTACAGTAAGCTAACGTTAATTTCCTATTGAAGACAGAAAGATATTTTTTAATAAATTCAGTGTAGCCTAAGTGTTTAGCATTTGTGAAGTCGATGGCAGTGAGCAGTCGTGTCCTAGGCTTCCACATTCACTCACTGCTTACCGAGTCACACAGAGCGATTTCCACTGCTGGTCACCTTCAGAGCGCTATTCCCCTGGGCCATCTGGTAACTGTAATGAGATTCACCAGTGAGGAATGCAGCCCTTTTTCTAGGATGAGTTTGCAAACTTCACTGTCAGACCTCGAATGATGACAGCTCTGACGGCCATACCAGCAAAAGAGTTCCCAAATTGCTTTGAAGGGTGGACCAGGCGTTCGAGTCAGTGTGTAGCTTCCCAGGGAGAGTACCTCCAAGGTGACTATCGTGATATTCATTAAGGAGGTACGTAGCACTTTCTCTGGGATGACTTGGCAAACTTGATTGTCTGACCTGGTATACATCTGAGAAAGAGAGATGGGGAGAGAGAAAGAGACTGGGAGAGAGAGATTGATTTTAAGGAATTGGTTTACATGATGGTGGAGGCTGGCAAGTTCTAACTCTGATCTGTATGTAGGTCAAGCCTGAAGGCTGGAAATTCTGGCAAAGGTCAATACTGTGTATTGTGGTCTTAAGGCCATGTAGGGGCACAATTCTTTTCTCTTTGGAAGACATCAGTCTTTTTTCTTAAGGCCTTCAACTGATTGAGAACCGCCTGCTTTATGGAGGGTGATCATCTTTACTCAGAGTAGACTGATTTAAATGTTAATCACATTTAAATAATGTCTTCGCAGCAACAGATGGTTTGGCCAAACTACCAGCCACCATGACCTAGAGAAGAGGACAAGATCAACCATGGAAGGAAGGGAGGAAGGATTGCTCCCTCTGCCTTCTTCCAGGATCTGGACTCTCTGAGGCCACAGTGGGGTGGGGGACGGTCAGTGCTACCTCACTGGGTATTAGTGGTCAGTGCTGGGCGCTGGTGGCTGTAGCTATGGACTGAGACCAGAAACTAGCAGCACAACTGGAAACCATATGGGTCCCACAGGGAAAGGGGAGAGGGGAGCTGACACCAGAGTGGGGGTGAGTGGGGGAAGTGCGGAGAACAGGGGTTCAGGAAAGAAACTTGGTAGGACCCTCTGAGATGCTGATCTGGGCTTTGATGTTCCCTCAGGGGGCCTGGCTCCAGGGGACCCAGGTCTTGTGGAAGGCTGGAGGATTTTTGTAAGACTTTTTGAAGGTGCTAAAATTAAGAGCTTTGGGAAGTATCCACGGGCAATGCATTAATACCACTCCAGCACCTTAGCCTCTTCACTCAGCTGCTGTCGACTGAAACAGAATTCTGAGCCGCAACAATGGGATCAACTGATTTTGTTGTTAAGTAGCTTCTAAGAGCATTTTGAAGTCTCAAAAATGCCACTGAGGAAAAGCTCTTCTAATCCTCTTCTCCCCTTTCCAGCTGCCCCTCTCTGTTGGCTGCAGAAATAGATTAACATTTGTTAGACCTCCATTGTAAGCAGTCAAGCAAGCAATCGGCATTTTATCTTTGGTATTTGATTGAAGGTAGAAGGTATTTTTCATTTATATTTTTGCCTGAGGGAAAGAGGAAGCAGATAAAAAAGAAGAAAAGGCATTGCTATGATGTACTTCTCCTGGATATAAAAGTTGTAATCTAATGTCGCACTCTGGCTCTTTTCAATTCGATGAATATTCCTCCATTATCTGACAAAACACGCAGTGCTGGTGTGTGTTTACCTGACAGGGAGGGCAATATTGCAGTGGCAATAGAGTTGTGTCACACATCCTCTAAAAGGTTCCTAGAATTTTCTGTATGCTTTATTTTTACCTTCAATGGACTAATTTGGTTTTATGAATTTGCTGTTTTGGCATCCACCTTGGAAAAAACTTGTGTTACAAGTAAACAATTAAGAGATTGCAATTAATTTATTCCAGGTTAAAGATGTTGTAGATGTAAATTGTATTCCCATTATTCCAAGACTAAAGACAATAATGAATGGATTATGTACAAGGATGATATTAAAATAAATAGAAGCATGTGCACAAGTAACACTTCTCTCCAGAAAACTCATGAATATTAAATACAAATGAATACTGGATATACTGTAATGTAGTAATAATACTTTATATTTATTTAGAGCCTTAGATTTTATAAGTACACTTCTAGGCTGGGCTCAGTGGCTCACACCTGTGATCCTAGCACTCCGGGAGGCCAAGGAGGGTGAATTCTTAGAGCTCAGGAGTTTGAGACCAGCTTGAGCAAGAGTGAGAGCCATCTCTCCTAGAAAAATACAAAAAATTAGCTGGACATTGTGGTAGATGCCTATAATCCCAGGAGGCTGAGGCAGGAGATCTCCTGAACCCAGGAGTTTGAGGCTGCTGTGAGTTAGGGTGACACCATAGCACTCTAGCTTGGGCAACAGAGTAAGACTCGGTCTCCAAAAAATAAAAAGTACACTCCCACACATTGCTTATTTAAGGTATTTTTTTTTTTCCAATTGAACTATCTTCTCAACCCTTGAGTTTTCATAGATGGAGAAAATTTCCTTAATTAACCTGAAGATTACATTTCAGATCACGGAAATGAGATAGAAAATGAAAATTAAAGAATTGACTACCAAATTTTTTTTCATTAAAGCACTTTTCTTCTTCAGAAAATTTAATGGAGGAAATCAGGAAAAATAGTTTCCTTGAATAGTTTCTGTTTATTTCCTTTTTTAAAATATATATATTAACCAGTGAGCATGGGAGGAGTTTAGGGAACACTAATCAGGGTTGCCTGAGGCACGGCCATCTTGAGGAGGCTACAGCATTTGAGGGAAGTAAAGGGAGATGCCTAAAAGTATCTGGTTTCTAATTAACTTTGCCAGTCAACGCTAAATAAGGTTTTGAAGACAAAATGGAAGAGAAATCATGAAGGCAGATTGTCATGAGTTCTGGGAATGACTAGAAAATTGATAACCAAGTGCTCCTGTATTCTGCCTACTGTTTCCTCTCAGAGTCAAAACAAGGAGAGTCTGCAGGAATTATGCAAAGAAAACATAGGTTCAGAAATGTTTGTTTATGCATCTATACAAAGCATGTGGGCACACACACACACTCACATGTTAAAACATAAAAATGACTTTATCTCTTATTAAAGCCATCCATGTTTATTATGGAAAAATTAGAAAATACAAATTAATAAAAAAATTCCTAAACCCATTCACCTAGAAGCAATTTTATTCTTTTTTTTCTTACCAATGTATAATATGTGTGTAGTAGGTGAAAATAAAATAATCAGTTTGAAGCCAGTGGTAGAATTTCTTTTGGGGAGAGAATAATTTTCATGTAAGAAAATTCCATGACAGAGTTGCCAGACATAAAAGAGGAAGCCCATGGACTGGGCTTTGGGGGAACATAACTGTGCTCCCCAGCATCCAATGTTCTCCTTCTGGGTCCCTTGCGTGTTGGCCAAGCCCTTATTCATTACTCTGACTGATGGGCTGGGTGTGCTGTGGTATGTGGGTGTGCGCATGCGTGGTTCCCGAAAACCAAACAGAGCAAAAGCTCAGGTATTTTCTTTTTAGTGGCATCTCCTCTCCCAGGTCTTCATTTAGTGACTTCATGTTGGTAGCTTGAAACCAGCATAAGGGGAATACTTTCTGTGATATTTACCCATCATGGCGATAATCAAACATGATGTTTAGCCAAATCTTTGGGTATGGCTTTATTTATTTCTTATGGGGAACTTCCTAAAAGTAAAAGTTTGAGAGGCAAAGTATGAAAAACTTTAAAGTTTTGGCTATGTTTTGTTACACTGCTGACCAGAGAGGTTAGGTCTTTTTATTTGCTCCACAGCAAAGTCCTCTTCTGAACATGTCTAATTGGATTAGAAAGCAGTATTGTTCATGCCCAAGTTCCACGATTTGGCAGAAGCTTACTGAAAGGTTAGGTCTGTGGAGATTCAGCAGATAGAACAGAAAGGCAGTCAGTTTTTAATAGTTGGGAGGCTCTTAAGGGAAGATTCCTGTGCATAATTACCTTTTTAAAATTAATATCTTCTTATGCCTATCCCTTGTGTATGTTCCCCTCTGCCACCACCTGTTTTCATAGGATGACTTCGTATGCTGAGGATCAGAATCTAGCAAAGATGAAGAGAGGGGGAAGAAGGAGGAGAGAGGTAGGAATAGAAGCATACACTGTATTTGTGTCCATAGGCCGAGATCATTGAGCTCAAAGAATAGTTGCTGAATTACTTTACCAAATTAAAATTAAAAAGCATGTGTTCTATTGTCTCTCTTTGCTCTCCAATAGCTTCACATTGGAAAATTGGAAAAGTCCAAACTCTTGGCAATAAACAGGAACACAGGAGCACCAGAATTAGTATTCTGAGGTTGGCCGTAACGAATGAGTTAGCACTGTGCCCAAAGCTCTCTCCCTGGCTCATGGCCGTCCTCGTGCCTTTGCTCCTGCCTACAGAGCAGCCCACGCTCCAACCCTACTGAACTGTTGGCAGTTCCCTAATGTGTGATTTCTTCTTTTAAGTCTTGACCTTGGCAGTGTGCTTTCTTTACCTTCTGCCTAGAATCTCCTCCACGCTTTCTGTTCACTATTGTGCTTACAGTTTCAGTTTAGATATCATCTTTTGCTGGAAGCTCTGAATCCCCCTTTGAATGAGTAGATGCTTGTGGCATGTGCTTCTGTGATGTCTGGTGCTGGTCACACAGCGCTGTTATTCCTGGTGTACTTATTTCCCTCTCTTACGTTAGACTGGGAGCCGCTACAGCATAAAAACTGTCATGTTAATTGTTTAGCAGAGTAGCCAATGTTTGGTGGGCTAGCAGCAAATCTAAATGAACAAATGACAAACATAAACATTTCTGTGAGTTTTGTGGCTTATTGTAAACATTCAAATCCATTAAAAAAATTGTCTTTGTGCCTATAATTTTACTAAGTGCCTTAGAAAGTATAAAGATGAATAGATCTTAATACACGGTTCTTAAGATTCTGATGATAATCTAGTCTCCTGAGCAGTTGAGCAATGGAAGGAGATGAAGGGTCAAACATTGGAAGGATTTGTTACTTTCTATAGATCAGGGAGCTAAATAGCGGACGTAAGAATATCAAAAAGTTTTAACCTAAAGTTGTAGATAAGGGAAGAATTGGCCACTTAAAAGTATCATTACACAGACTTCCAAGATCACTAACCTATAGGTAATTATGGGCTTTGTCTTTGTGAAGCTATCTTGACTTGTAAACTATCATAAAATTATAATTTAGCTTTCCCAACAAAGTCTGTTATCAGTTCCTGTTTCATGTTAGTTTTCTGTGTGTGCAAAATTCAATAGAAGCTGTCTTGTGTTTTCCTCCTTATTAAACAGTTTTCTAAAATCCATAATTCAGTGAGACAGTAAGTAGTCACATTTATTTCTATACAATTCAGCTCTGCAAAGCCGACTGTGAATTCAGCAGGGCATTCTTGTGCTAGCCAGTTTTTGTTATCAGTTATACAACAAGAAAGGAGATTGTATTTCTCTGCTAATGGAGTAAACTGAAGGGGAATAAAGACTCTAAATATTTTAAAATACAGGTTTGGAATCGCAACTTCGGATCTAAAGATAAAGAACAGTGCGTGTTCTGGAATAGATACATCACTTATTTATTTGGGACAAAAGGATTTTGTTTTCCTTTTACATTGAATGAAATTACCCATTGTATTTATGCACTGAACCCAAACACATTCACATTTTACAGAAGTTCCGTTCCTCGCCATACTCTCTTCTTCCATTTCATCATCTCTCCAATTTTAAGTACATAAAGGCACAGCCTGCACTTTAACTTTAGCATTTCCAGAATATGTTGTTAAGAAGCTTTTTTGTTTCGAGAGAGACCTTAGAATCAAAAGAGATTTTCTATTTCAGGAGGGTCTTCCAATCACCATGTCTTCATTGCGGTGTCTCCAAAGACATTAAGTCCAAAAAGGATGATTGTGATCTGAAGCAAAGATGAAACAAATCATAGAGACAAGGTGATTTTCCATGGAGTTTTTATGTTTTTGACACTCTTTGAGTGTTAGTCTGTAAATGAATTTGCTAACATAGGGCAATGAAAAATACCTCACAGGTGATTTGATTTCAAGAGCCTTTCTCCCGCCTTGTGACTTTCTGATCCAGAGTACCTTTCCTTTGGCAAAACACAAAGGGTATCAACTACTGGAAAAACCCAAACAAAGATTGTAAAACCTCCCCAGGAAAATCTTTTGGCCCTTTCTTGCTTTGAAAAAGTGGATGCAGGCCAAATCCCATTAAAGTGAAGAGAGAGTTAATGATATTTATCAAAAGGGAATTTGACATAATTCTTTAATCGGGTATCCATAGAATTGCTCTCTTTTGACTCAATTGATAGGAAATCGGTTGCAAGTGCTTTTCAGTATTTTTCAGCTTTTCTCCGGGGGTTAACTACACTATTCAGATGTTCTCCTTTAATTGCCTTCAAAAATCTCATTTCCAAATTATATGGCAAATTCAGATACCATCCACAGAAGGACCAGGAGAAATGCCCCACAAGCTGCACCCGGTGAAGCTCGTTTTTGGCCTTCTGCTCAGAATATGCTGGGAAGCTGATGATATGGAAGCAGTGACCCAGAACTATTCACATTCACTGTAGGGAAAACTACAAGTTATAATATTTCCATGTCTCAAGATCTCACATTTAATTTTTGAGAGGGAGCTAGAGCTGTGGTCAAATTTTAGTCCCAGCATTAGGTGTGTTATCTTGGGCAACTTAATTAAACTCTGAATCTCATTTTCTTTCTTTCTTTTTTTTTTTTTTTGGCAGTTTTTGGCCAGGGCTAGGTTTGAACCCACCACCTCTGGCATATGGGGCTGGTGCCCTACTCCTTTGAGCCACAGGCGCTGCCCTGAATCTCATTTTCTTCATCAGCAGAATGGGTGTAGTAATAGCCATGTCACAGAGTTGTCCTGGGATTAATTTTGATAACACATGGAAAGCATACAGCCTGTATCTGGTCCATGGAATGTGATCAATAAACCTTAGCCGATGTGAGTGCCCCTCTTTGCATTCTCTTCTCTTCCTTTGCCCTTCTTGATGGAACTGGAACACTGCTTTCCAAAGTGTAGAGTGACATCCAGAGATTTGAGGGACTCCTTTCCAAATGTTTGCCTGGCATGTTCAATTGATTTTAGAAATTAATTTTTGAAAGGAGAGTTAAGTCCTTATATCTGCTAGTCCTCTGCTCAAAATGGTGAAATGTTAGCTGGAATACATAAATGGGAACCTTCAGTTTTGAATTAGGGGCTTGTCATATGCCTGGGTTTATTCAGCACAGTTCCAGTTTTGTCTTGGTGTTATTATTATTAATAGTGCTTTCTTTTTTTCATTCTTTCTTTTTTGTAGACAGAGTCTTGCTGTGTTGCTCCAGGGTAGAGTGCAATGGCATCTTCATAGCTCACATCCCTCAAACTCCTGGGCTCAAGTGATCCTCCCACTTTAGCCTACCAAGTAGCTGGGACTACAGGCTCATGCCACACCCAGCTAATTTTTCTATTTCTCATAGAGATGGGGTCTTACTCTTGCTCAGGTTGATCGTGAACTCCTGACATCAAGCAATCCTCCCACCTCAGCCTCTCAAAGGGCTAGGATTACAGGTTTGAGCCACCATGCCTGACCTCTTCTTCACTCTAAAGTGTCCGGATTTAGTTGATAAATTATGCAAGGACTTGTGTTCCATGGCCAGGGGTCCTTTTTTGTTCACTGCTATACTTACAATGTCTAGCATAGAGCACGTTACATGGCTGATGGCCAGCATACATTTGTTGTATAAATGATGCTATATCTATTTTGTTAGTAGTTAATGTAATATTTCTGGTTATACCTGTAAAAGGAAGACATATTACTAATGGACAATTTAGAAACTTCTGAGAAGTAAAAGAAGAAAATAAACACAAGTATAACATACTTGCTAAATTATAATATAGATTGCTTTATCACACATAATCCATTGTTTCTTGGAAAACAAAGGATAGTCTCTTAAGAATATTTGTGGCAAGGAGGGGTTGGCATATCAAACATGTTGGTCAACGTGATTGCCATGCTCATAGGTCCTTCCACACAGGCAGTCCTAAATTGCTGTTTTGTACTCTGTGACCCTACGCCACTGGCTGGAGCATGTTGTATAGGGGAAGGCTTTGATCCAAGAATAGTCAACCCAGAGGGTGGCCAGCAGCCCATCACCTGGTATAGAAGGATGATCATGGCTAGTCATATTTCATCTTTTGAAGCGGAACTAGAAAATACAGTTATCAGTGGGATCTGAAAGAGAAGAAATCTATAACAAGAAGTTATGAGGTAAGGTAAGGGCTATGAAGTATCACAGCAGGCTGAAGTTAGGAAAAGCTACGAGGGCACAGAAGCTGTGAATAGAGGAAGGTTATGTAGAGTGGAGGGAAGGTATAAACCAGCTGGTGTACAGGGGAGGATGGAGCAGAGGCATAGAGAGGCCTGGAGACTTTACCAGAAAGAGATTAGAGAGGTGCAAGACAAAAGGACAGAGAGCCAGCCGCTCTTCCCTGACCTGTCTTGGTTCTCAGATTTTTCTCTGGTTTTTGGCCCAGTTCACAGGTATCTTTATGATTAATTTACCCTTTCTTAGGGTGGTTGGAGTGAACCTCTCTCTGTTCTTTGCAATCCAAAGGCTCTGACTAGAACAACTAGACAGTTATAACAGTGGGGTGTATGCTCCATGTAGGATCAAGGCTTCCTGGTCAGATGTTAAAGATGTAGGGATCTCAGAGAACCTGGCAGGCAGAGCAGTCACAAGATCTCTTGGGAACTAGGAAACCTCCTCCCTCCCCTGCCTTTTCACTCTTGGAGCTCATTGTGTCTTGTCTTTGCACACTCTGCACATCTTCTTTGTTCTTTTCCATCTCAGCTTCCTTTAAAGGCTGTTAGTTTCTGCTTCCCCAGAAACCTGGTTTGCACGTGACTTTGAGTCAGGAGACATTGACTGGCCCCTACTGTCTGTAGCTTTAAAGATCTAGTGTCCCTTACTATCTGAGTAGTGGCAATCAAAGTATCTTTTATTTTACCTCCCCAAAAGAGTGGATCAGATGGGTCTCCAGTGCGCTAATAGACTGGTTGTGTCTGATGCAGGGATCTGTGGCAAAGGTATGTGTGGTGACATGATCTGCATGCTCCCTCAACTGGGGACAATGGGCATTGGTTGTCTGATTAGCAGAGAAGGGGAAGGACAAATTTTAAGCAATGTGGATGCTACGCCTTGGTTCTGCCCTGCCGTTTAATCTTGACCTTTATTCTTCATGCACACTCGGCAGTTAGGATGCACAGCAGGTTCAGACCCTCACTCCATCATGACTCTCAATGTCCTTGTTTCTTTGGTTGCCTTGGTTTACCTTCCAGACGCTTTTCCAGTCTCTTCATGGAGCTGTCCATAGCTCTGGTGCTGACAGTTTGTCTTCTCCCCAGATTTGCCTCTAGGGCCCACCCTTGAACCAACACTTCTAGCAGCCAGTCTTTGCCCTTCCTCTGAACTGGCAGTGCTGTAAATGCTCACTCTCGAGGTGCAGTGGGAAGGGTGCGTGCCACACAGGCTGGAATGAAGAAATAGCCGGAAAAATTACACAATCTTGAATACTGACAGATTCAGCACTACTTGCCCGAGGGTGCCAATTGTGTAAATTCTTCCCTCAGCAATGTGACAATCTCTTAGCAACTCTGAGCTTCTCTAGTTTCAGTTTAACAGCAACCGGGCAGCAGACCACAGGGGAACTCATTTCATCCCATGGAGTGTGTTCACCAAGCCACCTTGGCTAAACTGTCTGCCTGAATCAGCATATCCTGATGAAGGGCCGTCTGGCCTTCTTTCCAAAACGTCTCAGTGGGAGTGACAAGAGGGATGTGAGGACCTGCAGCCTTTGGGAATTGTCCACATGTCCAGCTGAGGCTCTGGGCTATGCGCTGCCTGCTGAGGCGCCTGTTATTTGTTGCAAATGCTCCTTCCAGGGCCGGCATCCTGTTCATTCCTTCTCAGGGAGGCAGAACCTCATGTTCACCACTTCGGTGAAGCTTTGCATTTGCCTTCAACACTATTTTCATCTGACACCACAGATTCCGTGCCTGTCGTCCTCTCAAGACTGTGCGGCCAGAACAGATTATATCTGACAAGTTGAAAGCCCCATAGAGCCATCTCTATGAAGGAGGGAAAAAAGTCAGCCCCCAAATCGAAGGCTTATCTTTCTTACCATGCATGAGGGCTTGGTTTTGTTTGTAGAACAAAAGGAAAGCACTGGATTTGGAAGCGAGGGAACAGTGTGGGTGTGTACGCATGCCTGTGTGTTCCTCATGGCTCTTTCCCAAGCGGCTATGCACTTGTTCTTAGTTGTTGACTTTCATATTCCTACTTTCACTTTCCTCAGGTAGTATCAGAAAATCATTAGCAGCAACAGGAATTCTATAATGGTTTTTTGAAGCCAGAGCTCTTCAGTGGATGGGCCACTGCATGGGAGGAAGTCAGGCACTTTGTGAAGCTGTGTAACTCTTTCAGGCAACTCAGGGACCATTTAGTAAATTAGTCCTTGAAATGGTACCCACAAAAGTTGTTGGGTAGCGTGAAATGTACCCTGGTGACCTGAAAGAGCTAATGAGTGCTCACAGGATTCTTAGAGAGTTTCCTAAATGCAAAACAAATATGACTCCCTTAATATCAATTCTAAAGCATGTGGTGGTATAGGGGTAAGGGGCAGGGAGGACTCTGAGTCACACAGGAGCTTCTGATGCTGGAGCATTGCAGCAGCAGTGGTAAGCCTCATGATGGAATTGTGAGAAGTGTTTCCTCCTACCAAGCCCAGGAGGAGCGATTGGCATCACCTATGAAGTTCGCTAAGTACAGTCCTGATCAGCAAAAGCTGGAATTCTAGTGGGAGTAGTCACCAGTATAAGGATTGTCTTTTCTAAAAGGTAATTTCTTTAAACCACCACTTGAAAATCTAATGGAGGGCTTTTTTTTTTTACATTTTTGGCTGGGGCCGGGGCTAGGTTTGAACCCACCACCTCTGGTATATGGGGCTGGTGCCCTATTCCTTTGAGCTACAGGCGCCACCCCTAATGGAGGAATTTTAATGTTTAGGTTGATGTAAAGGTAACTAGAAAGTCATTAGCAAGTGATGACAGTCATCTTTTTGAGTTCTTTTATTGCAGAAATTAAGCATTTATTTGGACAAGGGACTGCTAGGTACTTAATATCCACTATATTCCTCATTTTTTTTTCTTATTCAGCACCCTGATTTTATTGGAACAGCACTGTGCTCAGCTAAAATGTGCTTTCCCAGCCTGCCTGGAAGATGGGAGGTACCCATGGCTAAATCCTAGCCAGGGAGATACATGCGGAAGTCACTGGCGTGGTGTGCTGGTAAAGCTCCTTAAAAATGGGGAACAACTCAGCTGACATGCTCTCTTTGTCTTTTTCTTTCCTCTTACCTCAGTAGTCACTTTGTAAATATGAGGCAGCCTTGGGGGAAGGAAGCCATAATTCCAAGATGGCAGAGAGAAGAGACAAAGGGTCTGTGATGAGGTTGTGGGGCCACCATACCACACCCAATTAGTTTAAGTCCTGTTTTCACATCTCTGCTGCTCACCGTTGAGCACATTTTCTAACTGATACAACATGCGAGGCTGGAATCCCATATCTTCTACTCTTAAATAGAAGTTATTCTGTTCACACAGCAGGAACATCAGTAGGGAATAAGATTCTAAAACCCAGCCAGCCCATCCATATGGATGGGCACCATATGGCCTTTCTTTGCTGCCAAGGCCAGTCTAACAGACACAGGGAAGAATGTCAAGTGCAAAGTCAATAATGACATTCTAGAATGCATGAGATGGAGACAATGCGAATAACCTTGAGATACCATTCACAGGAGTGCATACCGACAATATTTCATGAAGTCCATGCAGCAACTCTCTCACCTTCAAACCATCATATTGGTCAGCGGCTTTAATTACTGTTACCTGAATTATTCATCAAATTAACTGTGTAGGAGATCTTTTTGGTTACATTATGTTCATTTTTATCCTTAATGCATGTGGTTATACATGTATATACTTAGAGATGCATGGGAACTTGGGTACATTCTCTCTGCCTGTCTTATTTCCCAACGTGATACCAGTCCATTCTCAGCATATATGTCTGGTCATTTGCTCCCATAATCTGCTTCCAGAAAATCCACAGTGCAGAATAATGGCCTCCATTTGATATTCAGGTCCCTACACTCTATGAGTTAGGGATTGTTATCCTCATGTTGTAGATGAAGAACTTAGGGCTCAGAGAGCTTCCAAAATTTACCAAAGATTACACAGGTGATAATAAATGGAAGAGCTGGGATGAAAATTCAGTCTGTGTAACCAAACTCCATTGTTCTGACCCCTCATTCATTTGAGAAATATTTGTTGAGCATTAAGTATGTGCTAGGTATTATTTCAGCAGGTATTTCATTGGGGATAAAAAAGTGAAGAAAAGGCTCAAAAATTCCCTGTGTTGTTGAAGATTCCCTTTTTAAAGAATTCTAGTCGGGGAGATAGACATTGAACATGGGGAGTGAGTTATGTGATGTAAGTTACGTGTGATAAGTTAAATAGCTTAAATTAGTGGGGGGAACAGATGATAAACGTTATAAATATGCAAATTATACAATGCATTAAGATGTGCAGAGTTGCAGATAAAAGTAAGATAAGGTAGATAGGCGTTCTTGGGAGGGGGCGGAGGTGGTACAGGAAGAGGGTAAGTTGCAATATTAGTGGGGCGGTCAGGGTGGGTCCCTCTGAGAAGGTACTTTGGTTTGGTGGCCAACAGGCCTTGATAATTTCGCAACATCATTAACTAGAAATCCTCATTTTTCTATGGCGCCTCCCACTGGGAAGGAAGGCAAGTCAGTGACATCCGTTCCTTCCATCCAGCTGCGCCAAGGGGTCTGCTGTGGCTGAGCTCACCTTTACGTCCCTCGCTGTCTGCATCTCAATCCCTTTGTCTCCTCTGCCAGTGGAGAGAAATCAAGATTAACTCCTCCTCACAATGAGAGCAACCCTTGCGCTAGCCAGATTGGTTTTCCAGGAAGACTGCTGCTTCTTGTCACTTAGATACACTGTTTTCGTGTCCCTGTTGGGACCCCTGAGATCAGCATAGCACCTGCCTGTACTACTACGCTACAAAGTGGGTAACGAAAACACGGGTGAATGAATTAATTTTTCCTTCTCTCTTCCCCTTCTGTTCATAAATTACTGATAATGAAGCCATTGATCACACTGTCAAACGTTTTTTAAAATTAGCTGGAGAGGAATGGAATCGGCAGCATCACGGTTAAATTGACTGTGTGATGGTCGTTACCGTCTAATCAGTCATTTTCTGTCTACATGGAATTGTTCAATAATTTTGTTTTTATTTATTTCTTCATTTTGGATTAACACAAGGGTACATACCGTCAGGTTACCCTGCTTGCATTTGTGAGGTAGGGTCTGAGTTGCCGTGAAGAGTGATTTAATAATTTTGAGCAGCTGTAGTAATCAAAGCTTCAACTCTAGATAACATTTACGGTGATTGCCTAATCTAAACATTATCTTGGAAGAGTCTAATTCAGCACTTTTCAAAGAATATTCCCTGGAACCACAGTCCAACTTGATGTTCTCACAAAAATAAAGAAGGATTTATTGGTCAAATAAAGTTTGGAAGTACTGCGTGCCGCTCCTCTCTCTTGGAGATTTTCTGTGTACATAGATCTTTTTAATAGTTTTGAGAACTTTTCAATAAATGGACTTATTTTGTTTAACTCGGAGTTCTCTCAAGTTATTTGATTATCTGTCATATAATCATCAGGCGAATTCGATGGGAACGACAGTTTACAGAATGCGTTCTGGGAAAAGCTGGTGGTGGGGCTCATGTTAAATTTTTTAGAAAAATAAACAGAATTGCCTATTAATGGGATTCGAACAGTGTTTACTGAATGAACACTGAGGGTTCGTTCAATACTGAACTGAATGTTAAATGTTGAAATGTGTAGCGTGGGGGTGCTCTATTCATTTTGATTTATTTTAAGTCCCATTGTTTATTGCGATCACCACGCTACCAGTTTCTATATATTCTTATGAATCCGAACATCAGGAAACTCATGTTGATTTAATTCTGAATTTGGTATATAGTCATAAAATAAGATCTCAGTGGTTACCAAATTTATATAGCTACTTACAGGAGAGCGCTATTGACATTTAAGCAAAACAAAAGGACAGCTTCTAATTTGTGACTTTGCTCCAATCATCACAAGGAACTGCTGTGAGAAAGTTCACTTCTCCAGATGAAAGCAAAAAAAGATGTCTCAAATTCTGATAATTTGTTCTAGAATTTGGAGGTTTCTTACCATTGTGCACACATGGAAACATTAGCTTTCTAAACTCTTCCAAGATTTTGAAGCACAAATACTAAGAATTCCTAGATGGCAATTGGCTTTGGCAGTGTTAAACTGTCAAAATTAATGTAAAATATCACCTTTTAAGCCTCTGCCTCTTAAGCATATTCCAGATCCCTTGTGCAAAATGAAATTAGAATGTAAGCTTCTTTAGCTGAAAGGCCCTTAGAAGATTTCTCTGGAAGATTCCTTTTTCTTAAACGGCCCTGTCTTCGAAGTTGTCTATTACTGTGAACATTTTATTTCCTCTCATTCTTTCTTGAGTAGGAAGTCAGGGAACAATTGAGTTTTTGTAATCTTGAACCCGAATTTGCTTTTTATTTGAGAATAACATTTTTCATTCTCTTTCACACTGTCCAGTATTTCAAGGCAATAAGTTTAACTTACCTGAAAATTCTTTTCGTAAATGAGAGTCATTTTTCCCTGTCAGTGAAAAAAACAGAACACATTTTGCCCTGGAAAGAAAGTATAGGGTGGCCCTAAAGTTCGTGTGCAATTTTAAAATAGTGTGCAATTGTTGCACACGAACTTTAGGGCCACCCTTTATTATATATGTATATATATATATTTTTTTTTTTTGGCAGTTTTTTTTTGCCAGGCTGGTTTTGAACCCACCACCTCCAGCATATGGGGCCGGCGGTCTACCCCATTGAGCCACAGGCACCGCCCAGACTGTGTAGTATATTGAAGTGACTCTTTCTTCATTTTTATAAAAAATGTTGGCATGCTCACTATGGTACACCAGATATCTGGGTGCCCTCCTTAGGATGCCTCTGCCTGTAGAAGGGTTAGACATGCCTCTGCCTGTGGAAGGGTTAGACATTTCTTTCTTATTGAGTTCAGGCGTGGCCCTGTGACTGGCTTGGGCCAAGAAAATGAGAATGGAAGCTTCTACAGCCATCCCATGTTTTGCCATGTTTCCCCCTCCCTGTTATGGAGGCCTGTATTGTTCCAGGCAGAGGTTGTTCCATCACTCTGGGGCCCAGGGTGAAGCTGACAAGGGGTAGATTCCCAGCCAATCTGTAACAGATATAGGAGGTGGCAGGTTCAAACCCAGCCCCGGCCAAAAACTGCAAAAAAAAAAAAAAAAGGAAGAAAAGAAAGAAGCCCTTGTTGAGATAATGGGATTGCTTGTTATTCTGCATAAGCCATTCTATCTTGACAAATATAATCATTTTCCTTATTGGATTCTTTGCATCTTTCCTTTTTTTAAAAAAACTTGATATAAATGCGGAGAATTTGCCAAGCTACTACTCAGTCAATATTCAATGAATAGAAGAAATTGCTAATGAGTTTATACAAAGCTAACTTTCAACATCGACAATGTAAACGATGGGATCTTTAACCACTGTAACACAGCTAATAACTCCTATTTAGTTTTAAGTAATGAAGCAAATAAAAATATAGACCCCCATTGCAATACTGCTGTTTAATGGACCGATGACAATGATTCTTGAATGTGAACATGATATTTTTAATCTAAACCTTTTCTGTTCAGATCTTAATAGCTGTCTCTGTGAGTTGCAATTTAGTCTCCCCAAAGCACCAGAAGAAAAAGCAAAATTAAAATTTTAGCAGCTCGTATTCACTTGAAAATGATTCTTTGAGGCAGCGGCTAGTTAGTGCCCTAAGTCCCCAGTATGTTTTTTGACAGCACATTTTTTCTTAGGTGAGAGTAGACTCAGCAGGTGACTTTCCAAGTGACTTCCTTGGTTATAGGGCAGTGCTGATCCTGATGAATTATTTAGCTCATAAATAATAATTAACAATTATTATTTCAGTACATTTATTTTTCCCTCCAGGAAATGCAAAGGGGATCCTTGAGAAATCTTTTAGGTGAATGTGAGAGCTTGCCAGAGATGCCATTCATGAGAGTGGCATCAGGACTTTCAATTCCTATGTCAAATATATATATTAAAAAAGGATGTGGAATTACCGAGGTGATTTATTTTGATGGGGACATTTAGAGTTTGGGTCACTGCTAAAAATAAATACTGGAACCTGAATAGCCCAATTAATTCTGTGTGAATTGCCTCACAAACAGGTAAGGAAGAAACAGGTTAACTTTCCTCATTTCTGCTCATAAGCAATTCTCTTTCAAGTTCTTGAAAAATGCTAACCTGTTCCAATGGGAAAAAAATATTTGAAAAATGTCTTTAAAGCAATTGATATTCATCTTAAGAACAATATATAATCTTATTGTCAGAAGCTCCAGAAAAAGAACTCATGCATACATTTCCCCTCCCTGTAACCCAACTTGGCTTGTTTTACCCCTTATAATTTTCCTGAAAAGCAAAGAAACTTAGAATGTTTTAATTTCCTTCTGAGTGTCATCTCATCTTCTATGTATCGTTATTCTTAGAAGGTTAGCGTGGTGGTCTTATCAGCTCTCCCTTCCAAATTGTTACTATAGTTATTATTATTTTATGGACTTTATATTTATTTAAATTTGTAAATAAAAAATTGTTTCCTTTCCCACCACTCCCCTTACCCTGCATCTCATTGCATCTTTGTTCTTTTTGTTTCCTGAGGTTCAGTTTTTCGTTTTTTTTTTCCGTGGGCACCATGAAAGGAAAACTCCCTTATTTTATATCTTAAAATGTCTTTATTTTACTCTCATTTTAAAAGTATTTATTTACAGGACAGAGAATTCTAGGTTGACAAATATTTTACTGGGAATATTTAAAATATTTTCCTTTGTCTTCTGATGTCTGTTTCTGATGATGACAAGTCTGCTGTTGGTCTGATTGCAGTTTATTTGTAGGCAGACCATCGATTCTCCCAGGATGCTTTAAAGATGATCTTTATTTTTATTTCTCTACAGTTTCACTAGGATGCATGTCTTTACAAAAAGTTCTGCTGAGTATCCCCTGTGACCTTTAAATTCTAATGACTCATGCCTTTATTCATTTTTTGGAAACATGTCACCATTATCTCTTTGAACATCTCTTTCCAAAGACCTTCTCCTCTTTCTGAAATCCTTATTATATTTATGCATAAGCTTCTCCTATTCTTTTTGTTTCTTAACTAGTTCATTTCTTCACATTCTGGGTGATTGCTTTAGCTCTCTACCTTCCAGATCACTATTTTTTTTTCCATGTGAGCTGCTATGACAAATACCATCAACTGGGTGGTTTATAAACAACATAAGTTTATTTCTTGCAGTTATGGAGGGTGGGAAATCCAAATTCTAGGTGCCGGCAGATTGGGTGATGGATGAGGGCTCACTTCCTGCTTCAAACACTGCTGTTTTTTTTGCTGTGTCCTCACCCATTCTCACATGGGAGTTTTCTTTTCTTTTCTTTTTTTTTTTTTTGAGACAGAGCCTCAAGCTATCCCCCTGGGTAGAGTGCCATGGCATCACAGCTCATAGCAACCTCCAACTCCTGGGCTCAAGCGAGTCTCCTGCCTCAGCCTCCCAAGTAGCTGGGAC